>VZRQ01007124.1:515933-596807 GCA_013397975.1 Machaerirhynchus nigripectus
GTAAACAGCTGGGGCGAAGCCATCGAGAAGACGTTTTGTTCATCGCCGACGCCACCTTCGCTCCTTAAGACAGAAATTTTCTTTTCTACTTAGCAAGAAAAAGTCATTGCGAGCAACGCAATTTTGCAGGCTAATAAGACTCGATTTTGCAGACGAGTACTTCGCGTGTGGTGCTCGGGGGGAGGGGGGGGGTGGTGTCCTTGAAATGACATCTTTTTAAATGCCTGTCCAAAATCCCCTCAGATATTCCAGAAACAAAGAGTTTAATCCCAGAAATGAAGCCCAGGAAATAGCTGTCACTAATTCATTTTTCTTCACATGAAAGATAAATTAATTAAGGCTTAAAGTACCATGGAGTATTTTGGATGCCCCTGCAAGGGAAAAAAAGAAAAGGATTACTCGCCAAACTGTCTCATCTGTGTTTGTTTTATGGGAAATAAGAAAAAATTCCGAGTAAAAGTAATTTAGAGATTTTTGCTAGGGAATATTTCCTTCATTCATGAGCAGCTGCCAAATTCTTGCCCCTTAGCTGAGCACTGTCTCCACAGCAAAGCCTTGGGCTGGTCGCTTCCCACAGCACTCCTACCCCTCTGGAAGACAAGCACTTGATACTCCCAAGCAGTATTTTGGGCTGATCTGGCAGGTTTTTACGCACGCACCACTCGCAGCGGGAGCGTTGCCTCTTGAGAACTGATTCATCTAGGCAAGGGCGCCAGGATTTGGCCCATAGTAAATTCTCTTTAGAGACGGTGCCAACAAAATCTCCCAGCCATGGGAATAGGACGTTTTTGGCAACTGAGTCCCTTGGCTGTCTCTCTCTGATGTTTCCTAGTGGTGACAGGCAAAGGCAAGATCATTATGGGCTTCCTCACAGCGAACACAGCACAGCTATGTGGCACCCCAGGAGCTGCTGCCTGGTTAAAGGTGTAAGGACATTATTTTCTCTTTCTCATGAACAGCCCTAATCTGAAAAGCATCAAAATCTGCACAGTGCATGAAAATGCTGCGGTAGAGACTACTCGCTTGGTTAGGAATCGAATTGCAACCTGAGGACAAAAAAGCTGAAAGTGCCTTAAAAAGAAGGATTGGTTTCACAGAATAGCTCTGTGGCCTTTGCACTGGAAGTCAGACACTCTGTGGTGTGGATTTATGGTAGGCACAGACGGGTACCTAGGTGCAGGCTATCCACACCAGGGCATTACAAATGTGGGTGGGATTTGCTCCTTGGCTTTTAAACTCCTGATGATAGTGCCAGCCAGGAAGACTGCAGTACTGAAGAGCCACTCATATTTTCATTTAATACACCCCTTTTGTGACTGCCATGTAGAAATTACTCCTCGATGTTGCCCAGTGATCCCTGCTGTGCGGGCATCAGATGCCCAGCCCTCGGCACTGCTTGGGCTGTGGCTGCACGCTCCCCTCTGCTCTGAGAAGGGCGGCTTGTGGGAAGGGACCTTTCTTCCCTGCTATACCTTCCAGCTACAAGCTGACTCAAGGCTTTCATATATCAGGATGAAAGATTAATATGGTTTAAATCTCCTTCTGCTTCAGTTAGGCAGGTGACACAATGCAGAGAATCAGATCGCATTCCTGTAGGGCAAAGGGTTTCAGCTAGAAGTACAGCGTTTTAGGGGATTTTGGTACAGCCAAGACTAATACCTTGTGTCTACACTTAAATATGGTAGTTTATTATAATTTCAGAATTTGCTGCATGGCTGGAAACCACTTTATATAAGGATTTAAAGTATGTGCATTTACAATATGTGTGCAGTCAAGGAATTACACAGCCACAGGTTTTTAAACACAAATATATGCAGGCTCCTATTGATATGATAAACTATCAGTAACATGTGCTGTAAAGCTTCTTAAATCCTCACTGACACAACAGACCACTATTGTGTCAATAGCGTGCAGATTAATGGGGTATTGTCGGGCTATTTTAGGCCTTAACTTTCATTTATCCTAAAACTTGTTCTTCATTGTAACTCTTAACCTTTGGATTCTGCCAACACATTTCTTGTCACAAATATACTAATGGAATTAAAAGAAACCTGGCTTTTAAATGTTAATTACCCCCAGAATGATTGATTTGCAAAAGAAACACATCAGCAGAATCTGGAAGTACAGAGGCAGAATAAAATGGACTGAGTGTCAGCCCAAGAGCCGGGACTGCCCGAGGACCAGCTTTGGCTCCAATGAGACCGTCCCTGTGTCCGAGGTGGTAACGGGAGCACTTCC
This sequence comes from Machaerirhynchus nigripectus, assembly GCA_013397975.1. Taxonomy (NCBI): domain Eukaryota; kingdom Metazoa; phylum Chordata; class Aves; order Passeriformes; family Dicruridae; genus Machaerirhynchus; species Machaerirhynchus nigripectus. The sequence continues at coordinate 518,172 of VZRQ01007124.1, forward strand.
CACCCTATAACACGGCTAGGGTGTGTGGGTTATTCCTACTGTCCAAAGGACTTCTCATCCTCTAAGTGTTTTACAGACTTGAGTAACACTTGTTCATGAATTTGAAAATATAAGCAAAATATTAAAAATGTACATACTGATAGTAGAACGACCCACTGAGTTTTTTATTCATTAAAATATGGATAATACTAAACTGTGTTTAATCCAGACATTTCTTTCTCCTTGAATGTGTCCACTGGGTTTATAACCAAAGCTGAACTGACTTCAGCAAGCAGGTGTGTTGATTGAAATCACCACTTCAGCCACATAGTGGTTTGGTAAGGAAGTGCAAGTGCACACCGTGCAGGGCAGTTTGCAAGTTTGGGAAACCACCTTCAGAGCATGGGAGCTCAGGAAAGTTAGCTGAAATGGCACATCCCTAGGGAAGAACAAGTACTGAGGGAAGTGGCATTGACGGTTTACCCCTGGCTGAGCCAGGGCTCCATCAGTGACTCAGCATGCAAACGCACGGACACAATGGTTTCTGAATGAAATATCAAACTTCTACTTGGGGGACATGCTCATTGAAGCTGTGTCATTTCCTATAAAAACAGTGAACGTCAGTTACGGGGGATGGTCAAATCACAGCAGTGCCAAGAAGTGACGATGTTACATCCTAAGAGTAATTTTATTTTAGCTAAGTATTTTCTTCCTCCCTTCTCTTTTTTTGCCAGTGCATAGAGACATTTGCCTACTGCAAGGCATTGCATAGAGGAACTGGTAGGTAATTTAATATGGATCGATACTTAATTCCTGATGAAGCAGACATACAGTTTTTATAGTCACTGTCCTTAAATCTAAATTGCAAAGTGCGATGTTATGACTTACCTTGACTGTAATTAAGTTTGATAATAAAAAAGAATTTATTTATTATGACTGCATAAAATTAGTTGGACAATTTAAGCTGCTATTCAATGAGTAATGCTCCCATAGAAGGGGTAAACATTTGTCTGCCTGATAATATTAGTTCGTAATAACAATCTAGAAAAGTTATTTTCATACAGCTCTGGTTTTATCTGTCTTCTTGTCTTCTCAATATCCTGGGAGCCATTGCACCGGGCAGGGCAGGCATGTATACTACGTGAATAAATGCAGAACAATTGCCAAGAAAACCAGGCTTTTTATCTCTATCGATTGGTGAAGAATTCCCTCCTTTGGACTTTTAAGAACATAAATGTAGAAAATAGGAAGATCAAGCTGTAATGCCTCACAGCTCATCACCAAAACAGGGTTAAAGCCACATAAGCTGAGACTGATAGCTCATTAGCCTGCACAGTGCACAATTACACGTTTCCTTACGCTCACCTCTGTGAGAGGGATGCTGACCATTCCTGGCTTTAGCATCCCATCTCCACCAACCCTTACTGAACGTATTGCCCTTCTTAGCCTCTCATTCTTCCCCATTCCCCACGGTTTAGATCCCAAGAAGATGGGTCTTTAATCTGCCTGGAGTGCATTTAAATCATATCCCTGTTCAATCACCCTACACCTTGTTGCCAGGGGGAATGTAGGTGAAAATCCCAGTGTTTGGCTGGCAAAGCAATGAAGCTGAGCCAACCATTTTCCTTCTTCGAGTCCTAAGCTTGTAGCAGTATCAATGCAAGTCAGAAGTGAGACATTTCAGAACATTGTCACTCATGATTTACACCAATTGGCTAAAAATAGCAAACTGCTAATATAACAAGCCTGTGCTGTGTTGATACAGACAAATAATCGGTTATAAGTCAAGTATTATTTGAAGAGGGGTAAGTTTAAGAAAAGATGTCATAAATTTATCCCTGTAAATAGTATCCACGGTATCACATGAGTGTAGTTCTTTATAATGCTTAAAGGAGAGAAGATAATTTTCTCATATTTTCCAAAGGATGGGAAACCCCTCTTTTCACCCTTGACAGCTGTCAGGAAATTATAGGAGGTGCTTTTAAGCAATTGCCATTTTGTAAAATATAGGGAGGACAGAAAACGGTTCCAACACTTTTTTATAGCATCTTCTTGGGTACTGTATTAAGAGTTGTGTTTAAAGTATTTCTGACTGTCAAGAATTCACTTTCACATAGTATCATTTAGGTTACAAAAGACCTTGAAGATCACTGAGTCCAACCATTAGCAACTTAATTGTTCCCTTTATTGTTCTAATCTGCCTCCTCATTTAGAGGGAAATCTCAAGCTGTATGCCTGTCACTTGAAGGTATAGTGATAATTTTTTGCTAATGCTGATGCTCGGCTGTGCACCCCAAATTGGCAACTTTGTCCTGTCTCTGTATAGGATCAGCATGTGCATGTGCTTTCATTCCTGTGATTTAGCTTTCTGGCTGGTGTAAGAAATGGGTCCATAGTGCTATTCATGACCACCCACCATCATCTGACATCAGTTTGCCTTGAGAAGCCCACAGAACTATCTCTATGTTGGATATTTAAGTGATAAATCTAATAGCTGCTCTCAGGCAAAGGTTCGGCTGAAATTCAATATGTTGGCTCTCCAATTCCCCCATCTATACTCTGGGGAGGCACAGGGGATGTGCCAGTAATGAATAAAAATAATTGGAAAACAAATAATATTTTTTAAGCTTTGTCAGCATACTGCATGGGCCAGCCAGCAGGGATCCTGCAGGATCCTGTGCACATGAACCTGAGGCAGTGGAAAGCCAGAAATTCCTCCTCTGCTGAGGCTGTGGGGCTGGCACAGAGAACCCCATGTCAGCAAAGACACAAGAGACATAGACACAGCGTTTGCAATGTGTTGTCCTGTGTATTTTACAACTTGAAATGTGCCTAGAGTGAAATGTGGATGAAATGTGCTTGGAGTGAAATGTGGATGACTGTATGTCAAAGCTAATAAAAGGGATTCGAGCAATAAACGTAACTGGGCACAGTCCTGTAAAACTGGTCTTTCCTGCCTGTAAGCTCCCCACCAGGCTTAACTTTGAAGAACCAACTCTTTCGGGCCAATGGTTCTGGCCACGGCACTTTCCTGCAAAGATCACTGCAATAGTAGAACGTGATTAATCCCTGGTCCTTGACAAAGAATAACCTTGTAAAATAATGCCAGCGAGGGACAGCTGTACAGGGCAGAGAGCTGGCACCAGCAAAGCCAAGCTGCAGGTATTGCCATGGTGCCCTTTGGGTCCAGGCATAGAGCAGAAGGTGTTGCTCACTGCCCTCAGCACTTCGAATGTCTGCAGGAATGAGTGAAAGCAAAAACCTCTCCGTTTTCTGTACAATTATTAGCTTTTCAGTTTGGTGTATTACAGCACCCATCTTTTGATGGGGAATTAATTCAAAACATCTAAGGTAATATCATCAAAATACTGTAATTAGATTTAATGGCACACTTCCAAGATTAATAGGTGATCTTCCTCCCAGCCTACAATTTTAATTTCTAAAATTTCATTTGTCATACTGCTACTCAGTACAGATTCACCATTGCAGTGTTTACCTACACTTTTCCTCACTAATAGTAAAATGTGCTGCCATTTCCAGGCATAGACAGATGAAAAGATGTATTAGTAACAAATTTGTGTTCACGGCATATAATCACAAGATGACAAGACACTTAATGTTATCTATTTATATATAAGGTATAGCAACTTCTGTTACACAAAATCACTTCTCAGTCCCATTTTAGGGGATTACCTAATACTGTAATTGATTCTGTGTGACAAGTCCCCATTGTCCTGTGGAGACCCACTGACCTTCAGAACAGGAACAGGCCTGAAAACATTCCATTATTTCACTGGTTTTTTTATGTGTAAATTACAAGATAATGTAGGATGAGAGCAGATGATTTTATCTGTCTATTTACTTCACTGGGCTCAGAATTTTAAGTGTTTTATGACTTGACCAAGAAGAAGAATTACTCCCTATCAGTAAGAATTACCAAAGACATGATTGATGTTTTAAGGTAATTCAAATATTTCTGTAGAAATTTAGCCAATCATACACATTCTCAAACAGCTCAGAGCTACAGTAAAGCTGCTTTCTACTGTAACTGTCATATCTCAGAACTTGCAAAGGGCTGAAGCAATTGCTCACTGGTTATAAATACCAGCAGATCAGTTTATCTATAGATCTGTATCTTGTTACTAATTCCAGAGTCCATAAAATCCAACATGAATCAGCTTGACTTCGTACACAAACAATCACGTCCTACACAAAGGTGAGTCCACAGGTAGCAGCTGATGACATTTTACATCATGGAGGTTTTAGTATTACAGAAAACACGTAATTGGACATGTGTGCATGTACAGACTCACACAGACACACATAAACCTTGCTCCTTCACTGTCCCACCAAATATAACTCCATGGATTAAGGCCTTAAATAAGTCTCTAAGAATGTAATTTAGTACAGTCTGAACCCCCCTGGGCAAGCCTGAGGTAGCTCCTTGGGCTGTCACAGCCAAGCAGCTGTCCAGCCTAACTCTGACTCAGGAGCCAAAAACCTGCCTCATTTGGGTGACAGTGAAACAGTTGTAAAGGATCAGACAGACATTATTCATGGCTGATGTAGGGAGGGAGCTTAGAAAATAGTTAATACCAGTGATTACTAAGAATAGAAAGGTAAACAAACTGCTTGCAAATTTGGATCTGTGTGAATTCTGAAATAAAGCCTTACCACACAGCATTCCTATCCAGCAAGAGGGTAGAGTCTCATCCTGGGTTAGGAGAAAGACAATAGGACTATTTACTTTTACCTGTGTGACACACAGAGAAAGTCTGCAGCCCACACACAATCAGTAATGACAGGAGTTGCTGCCTTTGGCATATTACCTTGAGTTTCTGTTTAGTGTGTGCCCCTTGACATCTCAGTATCTGACCTCAGCCTAGGGTATTTTGTTCTTCAGGCATAGGTGACTACCTTTAATTAGTCTTTCGACACTTATGGCCTTATTTAACATTACTGTTTGTTTGAAAAAAATGACTTCTAGCTTTGATGTACCTCAGTGTTCCTTCTTGTGTGCTGGCTGGGGGCTGCAAAATCCTTTCTGTTGAGTAGCTGTAACAGAGCCATCCATGGAACATTTCCCTTCCTCTGTTCTGTGCTTTGCATGTTAGTGCAGAACAAAAATTTCCGCTTATGGAAGGTGAGTACACAAAACTACTATTCTCTGTATAGCACATTATCAAAATTAAGAGGCAGAAGTGAGTGCAGATTGATTGATCCTTTGGAGTTACTGTTGCTGCTTCCCCCCATCAACATTTGAAATGTGCACTGTGTCCGGAAGCCACTGATCCAGGGACACATGCTACTACTTCCCTTTGGAGGATGCAAGATGACACATTTTCACCTTTGAGGTGACAGTAGGTGACAATGAGATAGGTGGCCCATTTCACCCCCACATTGTCTCACTGATCACAGTGTGCCAGCTGCTCGTATGACTGTGCATGTCAGCCCACTAATCTTGAGTGATGCAAAGCTCCACAGAGTCTGGGGAAATACCATTGTCTGTGACAACTCATGCAGGAAACAGTCATGCAAAGGAGCTGTCAAGGGAGGACGCTTGGTCTAGGGAAGGGGGGGGTGTGGGGTCAAAAGTGTATAAAGCACTTTGGATCCAAGGCAATATAAATTAGCCGTGGCACCTATTCTATCCTACAAAATCTCCTATTTGCATCACACATTGGAGGAACCGACATCGCAAAAACATACAGCAAAGCAACAACCAGTAATAATCAAGTCATAACTAAATACTCTGGACGGTGCTTGACTTGGAAAAACAGGCTCAGGTAAGAATGCCAACACTATTATCTGCCATAGCTCGAAGAAAGAGGAAGCCATGACATCTCCATTCTTGGCAAATCACAGAGACTGCTGCAGGCACTCTGCTCCGTCTGCTGCTTGGAGTGATGCAGTCGTAGCTGCTGTCACTGTTAGCTACAGATCTCCTCTCTTCTGTGTCTTTGTGGGGAAGAGGAGGGCATGAAAAGTGGTCCACTACTTGGGAAGCAATGGAAGAAATGGTATTCATGGTTCCAGTCAAAGTTTTCCAGCTCCTTTTATAGATTGACTTTTTTTTAAATTAGTTGCTTAACAGGGTGCCAGGATTTTAGCAGCCATGCTATAGCAAATAAATAATTTTATAATGAAGTCTCTACTGTCCATTAGCCAAAGATAACTACAGGTTATTCTCAGCTTTCTTATCAAAAGCTGTTTCAGGCTTGGATATTTTATCTGAGTACTTCACATGCTGCCTGAGCAGCTTCCCACGTTCAGAAGAATCTCAGTCATTGTTACTCTGTGCATACGTACTTTGCATACTGGTAGGGAATGCCCAGTTGGTCATTTCTCTCTCTGCCATTATTACCCACGTATGTGCACCAGGCCAAGAGCTCAGCACCCAGCCAGAGAGGGATGGGAAGGTCTCCACCACGTGTAGCCAGACCATACAGAAACACTCTCCATATGTGGAGACCAGGTGCACAAAGCACAGGCTCAGCAGGCTCCCTGCTGCCTGGCCAGTCCCCTGCACCGCCCCAGGCCTGGCGTGCACTGCCAGGGGAACCAGGGAGTGGAGTCAGGGGGGACAGTAAAGGGGAGAAAGCAGACTGTCCCCTGCTCAGCCAGCTGACTGGGGATTTGGAGAGCTGATCAGGGCCGTGGTCAAGCTTGGATTGCCATCACATCACATCACATTGTCAGGACTCAAGCTCAGATAAGCTTTAGACATGTCAGAAGAGGGATGTTAGGCCATATGACTTCTTACTACAGACCCAAACTCCCAGCAAGGTGGATCATCTATCGCTCCATCCCATCACTAATGTCATGGCACTGATGTCAGGCTGACAATTTAGATTCAAAATCCTTCCTAGAAGGATCAGGATAGCACGTGTGCATGTGTTCCTGGGGTTGCTGGCCATCTGGGCTGCTCTTAAAGCCATGTGGTTTTACACCCTGCCCACGTTCCAGGCATCCAGTATCCAGAATGGCACTCAGGAGAACTGCAGGCGTTAACTTGCTCTCTGATCTGCACCCCTGCATGGACTTTTGACAGTGACTTAAGTCTATGTTTTCCCTAGGATCTTCAAAACCCTTTCAAACAGACCTGATGACAGAAAGCCTGTTGATTTTTTCTTGGGACTGAGTGAAGATCCCTCTTTTCTCTCAGTTGCCAAAAGAAAAAAAAAAGTGAACTCTACTTTTCAAATGTCATCCTGGGGAGCCAACCCTCAAACTCTTCCTCACATATAAAATGTCCTGGCAGGATTACCATATAATATCCATTGCAGCAGTGGAAAATATCAAAGGATCATGGCTTAAAATTAAACAAAGCAGCACCCTTTCTTGTCTCAAAAGCAATACACTGTTCCTCTTCCTCCTTTTCCCTTCTCACCTGCAAATTGCCATGTATTTTGGTGAAGTGGGATTAAGTATTCAAAATAAACACTCCCATGTGAGACCAGTAAGAGCAAATGGAAGCAATCACTTTACTTTTTAGCCCAAACCTTCTGTTACTGTAGCAAATGAGATTTTTTTTGCAGCTGACTAGCAGAAACTGATTTAGGCCCTTTGCACTTGCTGCCAGCAAGTGTTCCCACTCCAAAAATAGCCTATTGAAGAAAGAAGTGTCAGTTGCTGTCTTCAACAGGCTGCTTTCTAAACCCATTGTTAGAAGACACCTACTTCAAATGAAACCTGGCGTGTCACCACGCTGTGGGCAAAGTGCCATTCCGGCAGATGGGCAGGGGGCAGGCAGTGCCAGCAGTCCAGTCTGTGTATCAACCTCGAGTAACAAGGTTGTATTCCCATCTGAGGGTGTCGAAGCCTGGAGCTGTGCTCTACCTCAGCCCCTGTCCTTCCAGGCCTTGCTGCCCAGACACATCTACACAGTATTTGAGGTGTTTCTATTTGATTTCCAGCCCATCCTGCTCTGTTCCACACGCACCAGGTTCAAGTTTGGGATGGGTGAGCCTGGCCTGCCATGCTCAGCAATGAAGCAGGGTCCATGTGAGCAGTGCCTGCTTTTCAATGCCTTTCTCCCCACTGTGGCATTTAGCAGCAAATATGTGGGAATGTATTCGAGGCAAGAACTTCCAGAAACACCTCAACAGCTGTGGAACGGTGAGAAACCACACTGCAGGTACCTCTGAGTGCAGCTGCAGGAGTCCAGCAGACGTTAATCTCAGTGTTCAGGTTCCCCTACGTTTAAACACGTGCCCAAGTGTCAGGTGGTAAGAGCAGTCCTGCAGTCTCATTCTGTTCTCATGCCAGCAATCCCCACACTCTCAGGTGCCTCACCAAGGGCATCAGGCCTCCATGAACAGGGATTCCTATGCCACAGGCTCATGAGATTCGTATGACAATGAAGTTTCTACTTTTCAATGTGTCTGGTACAAAAAAAGCCTCAGCTTTCCAGCGGAATGCCAGCCTGTGTGTGGAGACTTTATCTAGGTTCTTCTGTAGTACCTGTTTGTGCTGTATGTGTTACAGAGTCTCAAATTAATGCATGTAAACTCTATCTGCATCTTTTCAAAATCTCGTCTTCTATGTCCCATGAAACTATTAGTTTAGCTATCACTAGGTATTAAAATTTAAAAGGGTCACTAAATGCATACTGCTAGAAGGGAACAACATTAGTTACACATTACCAGAACAAAACTAAATTAAGAAACAGCTCATTTCCTTTGTACCATCAATATTTTACTCAGCCATAGCCTGGATGCTTGTACTCACGAAGAGGAATTAATCATTCATGTGCTAATGTACATCCATTATTTTTAAATCATCACTTAAGTAATCATTTTTGTGTGTGCTCAGATGTGTGATGCCTGCTTATGAAAGTGCAGGAAAAATCAATACAAATTAAATAAAATTTAAAAGGTGGATATCTGTGAAACAGATGCAAAAGAGTCAGTCCTCCATGCAGTAAAATTGTAATCAAATTGCTGTAAAATTCTGTTAGTGAGTCATAATTTGAAAAAGATACCAGTCTAATGCTAAACTTATTTATATGCCATGCTACCCTCTTTATTTTGGTGCAAGCATACACAATGCAGTTCATCACAGATTTTGTCTTAAAACATGCATAAAACTGAAACAACAAAATCTTTATTGCCATTTAATTGGGTACTGCCATTTCCCAACAGTTTATTTACCGAGAATCACAGTGTTCATACCATAACATCATCTGTGTCTGCACATCTGGGAGGTTCCCAAACCCTTCTCCAAGTGAGGGTGCCAAGGCTCCCGCCTGGGGCAGGCTCAGGGATCCCTGCCTGGTGCTCCCTGTCACACGCCAGGGGTGGGAAGTGAGGCCCTGGATGGCTCAGCAAAACCAGAATCCCCCCTCCTGCAACGTGTCACACAGCCGGCGACATCCACCCCGTACAGATCACAATAATCAGTCTCATTTCCCCAGCTCCCTGGAAAGGACTAACTGTATCTCCTGGGCTGGATTTGCTGCTGCCTTGGGCTTGTCATTTACACCCATGGAAAGTGCTCCAAATCAAGAGCCCTGCTTTGCTCAGATATAAATTACAGCCACTTTACTCAGCCATAAATGTCTGTCTAAGGTGAAAAGTAGCAGAGAACAGCAGTTAGTGCTGGCTGCATATAAAAAGAGTTAAGATGGTCCTACCAGATTGGAGCCCACAGTCCCACGGAAATTAAATCAACTTTTGCTAAAGGTGTGATTGCTTCTTTTGGACTACCCGTATCAGCGAAAGATTATGGCAAAGCTGTTAGATCCCTGCAAGGACAATGAATTTCACAGAAGAGCAGCACAGTACTTGAAGCAGAATTTGGTGTAGCAGTACTGTAGGTTTTTTCTCCTATTGCTTCAGTAATTTTATGGTGATGTATTTTGATGACAATTTAAAGAAGCTCTCTGTTTATGAGGCAATAACAAAATCTGCAAAATAAATTCCAAGGCCGAGCTGTCTATTAATACACAGTATGGCTTCTTGTGAATGAATAGAGATGAGCTGGAACAATGCTCAGGAAAAAACCAGAGTGTGTACCTTAACTTCAAGATGTGAAGACTTGTGTTCCTTTTTCAGCCAAGACCTGACATTCTGTGTGTGAAATGGAGAAAATGATCCAGCAGGCAATAATTCTACTTTGCAGAAACTTCCCAGAAAATAAGTAGTGGGTTCCCACTCATTCTCTTCACCAAAAGCCATGCTTTTGGGTATTTATTTAAAATAAAGGACTTTTTCTTTTTTTCTCTTTCCCTTCTTAGTGGGAAAGATCCAAATCTTTCTTTCCAGATGAAACTTTTGTGATAACCACTGTATCCCTCTGAGCTCTCTCTCCCTCACCCAGACATCATACTTGCAGCCATCTCATCTGCAAATGTCGGGGAGTACATGACAGAAAAATGCACAACGGTATGATCAGCTTACTGATAGTGGGTAACAGGAGCAGCATGAACTCCCCATGATTCGGAGATGGATCATGAATGACTGTATTTTAGGCTGCAAGGAACTGAGAATTTAACTTTTCTTTTGGAGAAGCACCTGGTGGAGCTGGGTTTGGCCACAGCTTAGGAACTCCCTGAGAAGCCAGCAGGAGCTCAGGACACGCTGCACAGGCACCAAACCAAGCGCACAATTTACATCCCCTGGCAGTGCAAAGCAACCGGTTACTACAGTCCAGTACACAGAGAGGAGTCCATAACCTTGGAGAATTGGATTGGCTCCCTTTATTTAATTTCAACCCAATTAAGGGACAATGCATCACAAGCAGTGTATGAGGCAAAGAACAGTTGCCAGATGAAGCATCCACCAGGCCTGAAAGCCACTGCCAGTCAAACGTGCAGGACAAGCACTTTTGCAATTACAGAACCAGTTCAATAAACACGGGTTTTAAATTTCTCATTTTTATCTAATTCAGCTGTTGACAAGACCTCAGCCAGAGGGAAGAAGGGCAGTGAGAGGGCAATGAGCTTCTCGGCCTCAAGGTGTGCCAGCTGGATGGGAGGAGGAAGGGTCCTTTCTTAAGGAGATACATTTGGGTTACTGGAGGTGACACAGGTTCTCTGCATGAGCTGTCTGCATGGAGCCACCTGACCTTCTGACACTGAAGTTGCTGATAAGAATGTGAAGTTTGACCTATAATAATTTCTTTTGCTGGGTGTCTAAAGGATGAAGTTTTTTTCCCAGTTCAGAAGCTGCAGGTGAGCTGGGGATCACCTGAGAGAGATTCAGCTGTGGACCTCCACCACTCCCTGTGCAGAAGAGAATCCCTGCAGAGAAACCAGAGTGGGACTTTGTGCAGATGCAGAGAATTGCCCCAAACCTATGTGTGTGCCTCCACTATCTCTGAACACATCCACATGTGCCTTTTTTTGCCTTTGCTTAAATTTAGCAAAGTGTCCTGAAATGCACTTGGTGTGATTTGAAGGATAAAAATGTTTCTGTCTTGCTTGTGCCAGTTTATTGCTAATGTGGGCAGGTGATTCATCAATGGATGAAATGAGATTTTCAAGTTGTTTTAAAATGATGAGGTAGTTTCCAGAGCTCACGCAGTTTGTTACTAGATACACAATTTATTAATATATTTGTCAAATAATGTATTTGACAAGTTTTAAAAACATTTCTGGTTAATTGCTTTTATAGCTCATCAATCTTAAAAGGGGAGTAGCAAGGTAAGATTGTATTTTACAGTCCGTATTTTTCTAGTCTCTCCCTTGTCATAGCCCAGGGAAAGGGATGGAGATGTAAACACTGGATTCATGTTTCACCATGATTTTTCTTTGATTTACTGTTGATTTTCTTTGTTCAGGATAGATTCAACCTTGCAAGTTAAACTAGACAAGGAGATTGGCCAGTTTCAAACTTCGTAATTGATCGGTGTAATTGTGATTGCTTTCAGCACCACGGGACCTTTTAAAAGCACTTTGATTTTTTTGTTTTGATTTCACTCTGAACCATACCTACGTGTCCATCTATTCCTTACTGGGTCCCATTCAGAAATATAATTTTCAGGATTATATTTTCCTATTAAAGGCTCGATTGAAAGATGGATTCAGGGCTTAGACATGCTCACTTAACAAAGCAGATGCAGCAAATTCCTCAAGCTGTTTGTTACCACCTGCTTGTCAGACACTGTATCCCACCAAGGAGTGGCTGGAGCAGAGCGTGTGAGCTTTGGGAGCTGCTTCAGTGCAAAGTCCTGTGGCTTAGCTCAATTCCCTGGACAAGTTCCCTTCCATCTGCAGATGGCTAAGCCTTGAACATGCACTCAAGGCCCGCTGACATAGACTGGAATTGTTCATGATCTGAGCAGTTTTCCTGACTGACACCAGAGCTACCAGTCCTGTGACGAGGTCAGCCAGAACATCCAGCCTGGCCTGGGCAGCGCCGAGGTTCTGCTGGGCCAGAGGAGTCTGCCAGCACCAGGGCAGGCGCTCAGGCTGAGCACACACATCCCCTCCCACGTGCTGACGCTCATTTCCAGGCCCAGCTGCTTTTTACTGCCCCTCTGCCAACCACTGCTCCCCGTCCCTGCTGGCAGAACACAGCACGTGCCTCTTCCCTGGGCTCTCTGGGCAAAACCGGGCAGGCGGCTGAACCAGCTGCTCAACTCTTTAAACCTCACGTAGTTCTAGAGCCTAACAGCCTCACAGACACACAGGGAGAAGTCTCAGAGACCATTCCGCTGAATAAATGAGGGGAAATTTCTGACACTGGACTGGTAACTGGGAAAGGCAAAACCATTAGTGTGGTTAAGTGATGCCTTAACCACAGTAATGGTTTGTTAACTGATATTGTGGGTTCACAACCACTTCTCTGAGACTACTGGGCAAGGGAGGAAGAGAGAGATGGGTTACACTCAGATGTAAATCTCTGCAAGATCAGCATGTACACACCCTTCACAAACCTGCTCATGCAGCTTGCATATCAGCCTACAAGGAGCTGCTGATTCAGGGTTTTCTTAATCACAAAAATATATTTTTTGGAATTTAAGTTTTGGAACACGATGCAGTGTGCTAAACTCTCTTCTATTAAAAAATAAACTTCAACAACGCAGAAGGCATAGCACCAGCCAGTGCTGGGAAGGCAGACTATTATAGTGAGAACAAGAGCCTGTGCATATACATTGAATAAACTTCGTTTCTGAGATGTGCCACACTCAGACCTAGCCCTGCAAACACACTCCCACCAGGCTTACTGGCATGGGACAGAGACACCCTGATCCAGTCCTTACAGATAAGATCCTTGCATCTGCAAGAGCTGTTTTGCTACCACTCTTTCTTAGTGTTTCTCAGTATTACTCAACAGTCAGCCTTGTTTGATTTGTGACATGGTACGTTTTTTTGCTCTTATATACATTTTAAAGTTATCTTTGTCTTGAGCTGTGGTATTGTCATCCGAACAGCTCAGAAACACCAGGTACAGCAGGCAGGGTGAACAGAGGCTCTTCAGGAACTAATGAGAGTGGGGAGATCTGCATATTCAGAGCAGGAGCTGCACATACAAACTGAGCCACTGCCACCAAAGGGCAAGCTGATTACTGTTTATTGGAGGGGAGAGAAATGAGCTCTAACTGGCTAAGACACTTCTGTTATCATGAAATGCATATTTGGCTACAGCAAATGGCTTCAAATCAGAAAAGTGACATTTTTGTGCCGGCTGTTTATAAACAGGATGTAGTTAGTGTAAGGCACCCACAGCTGCAGTAACTGCAGATTTTCAAGGCCAGACTCAAATGTAGCATACTTTATCATTATTTTTCTCATATTTGCTATACTCACGGCCTTGCAGTTTTATAGGAACCCAAAAAAATAACTTCACTGGTTGGTTGGCACTTAAAATTGTATGGCAGTTCATTGTTTTCAAGTGAGTTTGTATTTTCACCTGAAACTTTAATCACAGCATCACAGGCCCAGCCCTGCTTTTGATAGTCAACGTCAGTGTCATGAGCCTTGCTAAGTGCACAACTGAGCTCAATAAAACTGCAAACTGGGGAACCTCTTCAGTATTAAGAGTGAGTTTAGCTGAGGTGAGAGTCAGAAATTGAAAGCCTGCTGCTGACTGCCTGACCCCAGGGGGTGGCAGGTGGGGATGGGCAAGGAGAGGGGCAGCAGTAAGGCCACGGGGCAGCATCACAGGTACAGCTCTCTGGAAAGACACATGCAGCTTCAATCCAGATGTCTTCCTAACACTCATGACAAAGTTGGTGGGAATGGTTTGATGAAACCACTTTCTTTTTTTTTTTAAGCTCTTGCATCAATGTGTAACAGTAATGCTTGTTTCTTACAAGAAACACATTGTGGAGACAAGAGTGGCTTTCCAGGGGGAAAAAAACCCTGAAGATGTGGGACTACAGTACTGAAATCTGTAAGCAGTTGCTAGAAGCTGTTCTCCAAACTGGTATACACAGAGTTTGCTTTTGATTCCAGTAATAACTAAAGCAACTTATCTTCTGCCAGAAAAACACATTTCTTTCCAACAGAAAACTGCAATGAGTGTGCCGTGGTCTTCATCATTCCTGAACTTCCCCTCTGTTGACAACGCTGAAAAGGCCAACTTTTCTCAGTTGTTTTGGTTGTTTTTTCCTCCCTGTATCTGTCAGTGACAGTACTAATAAGTTTTGAAACAGAACGACAATTTGTTACTTTAGAATAAGCATCATGACTGCTCTTTGTATGGAAATAAGGTTATTCTGCTCTAAAGAAATTGCTGAGCTGAATGCACAGTTTGAAGTTCATGACCCATCGAAATGATGATTTATGGAACTTTCTGCAAATTACCTGGGTTAACATCATAGGTAATGTATTTCTATCACTAGACCTTTGGAAGGAGTTTTCTTGTGCAAGATTCTTCTTGTTGGTTTGGGATATTTTAGCTCCCTCAGTACTGTTCCATAGGAAGGTTTGTATTTTAAAGTACACTAGAAACTTTTGAAGTTTTTGCTCTCAGATAAATGCCTGGCAGTGTCCAGGATCAGTCCACATGTATGTGTGCTACAGTGGAAAGCCTTTCTTCTGTACTAGCACCAGTTTACATTTGGTCTCAGCTTTGCAAAGATGGGTCATGTTGTCAAGATCTGCACCGAGATGTGACAGAGAAAGAGGTAAGAAAAAAACCTGCAAGAGTTACCACAACAATTCCTCTTATCTTCTAGTCTGTGCCCAATGTTAAACCTAAAGAAGACAAAAAAAATCAGTGTGGGATCAAAGAATTAGGAGAGATCATGGGGAATCAAGAAGCATTTTGCTTTGGAGGATTGTAGTATAAAAGGCAAAAGTAAGTATGTGGAACAAAAAATGCTGGGGACTGAGAACAGTGTGGTGTGGAATTCCCTCTGTGTCATTTCCACTGAATTTCATTCATTGAGAGTGCTCAATATATGGCAAATATGTGAGAGACCGGTGCCAGAGCAGTATTTTGTATATTCTGTGGATGGAAGTGTACTGGGAATCTGGTCAGCAGTGTAATTGTTTATATTCATTATAAACAATCTGTGTTATTTGGCAACAAAACCCGCCTTTCTGAGTTGACTCTCACTGCTGCTGAGATAGTTCTATCAGCTGGTTGTAATTTCACTTTGGGGGCGTGCAAAAGTACACTGTATTTCTTCCAAATTATCTGTGGGAAAAACACGAAGAATACACCAAAGGCCCCTCAGCCTGGTGGGACCTCTTCTGGCCCTCTTTCAATCGTCTTTAAGGGCCATAAGAGGATGCAGAGAAGGTTTAGTTTGCATGTGTCCTGTACCACTGATACATACACCTGCAGCTTCTTTCCTGCCTTTAATGCCCAACTACTCTCATCTTGAACAATGCCAGCAGATAAAATAATGAAGAAAATTGCTGTTGAAGGTAGAATGGGACATGGAATGGGGTGAAAAGGTAACGCCCTATTTGGCTTAAAAGATGAAACAAATAATATAGAAGCCATTTTCTGAGCTTTGCACGCAAGGCTGAGTTCATCACAGATGTGTAAATTTCTACAAGATGGGACCTTGTGTTTGACCAAGCTGCCCTGCACCTCAAGGACCTCCTTGTGCCTCATATGGACATGTACTTGTGTTCCTACCTAGAGCAAGGGGAGCACAAAAAATTTTCTTTCAGGTATTTGGGAGGGATATTCCCAATTATCCTCTACTATATGAGGAGGAACTACATCTTCTGTAAATTTTTTTTTCTCCTGAAGAGTAAAGAGAAGGCCTGACAGTGAGTTACCCAGTAACTTCATGGTTAGGATCTTTCAGCTCATGGTCTCAAATCTACTCAGGATGGGTCAAAGCAAGGACTCAAAACCTGAACTTTTCCATCCCACATACCTGTCCTAACTACTAGAAGCCAGTCACTTGAAACGAGATTTTTTTTGTCACTCTTGAGCTGTTACAATTTGTAGGAATAATTAAGTATTATTAAATTTAATGAGAGATGGATTCTACAATCCAGCAAGTTTGAGCATTCGCCTTTGGTGTTGATGATGCAGGTCTGAGTCTCTGCTCCAGTGACTCATCAGAGCCAACAGGCACAGCTGAATTGCTGGATGGGGATTGCTTTTGCTTGACTGACGTTTTTCTAGGAAAAAAAAAGAAACCCTAAACCAAACTGTTTGCTGAAAGAGGGCCGATGAGCTCTGAGTGAGCCCTACCACATCCCTGCTGCTTCTCTGGCCACAGACCTGATCATACTCGTGCAAAAATATTATGAGAGCATGTCCCAGCCATGTGTTTTCGAAGAGCATTTCATCAGCATGAACAGTTTTAGCTCCTCTCCCATGCTGGCAGCCTCCACTGCGGGGGAATGTGTTTGTGCTCACACCTGTGCCTAGAGATCACAACTGCACAAGAACATGAAAGAATTTTTCCACGTACATTAGGTGCTTTAAAAAAATTTCTATAATCTTCTGTTTTCCAGTCTTTCTCCCCTTGTCTGTTTTTGCTAAGCCTGTGCTTGTCATGCCTGTAGGCTTCAAACTGAGGAAGACTTTTATTCTGAAAGCAGCTGTTTCTGCTGCAGGAGTGCCTTCACTTTGGCTGTGATCTTCCTCCAGGAAGGTGAGGCTCTGCTCTCAGCTTACACCCAGGCTATCCTGGCTCCACTGAGTTGACCTAAGGACAGAATTTAGCTCTGTGGGCTAGAGGCTGAGCTTTTGCTCTCTTTTAGCAAGTCTAACTCTCTGGTCATCCCTCCTGCTTTTGGAATGTGCAGCCGGAGCTTCTCTGTATTTTAATCGGGCGATTTCATTTGTTCAGTACTTGAAGAGAAGGATTTATTTACCGAGGATTTAAATTTCTCCAAAGTAGAGAGAAACTAAATAGCGCTGCTCTTTAAGCATGTCTCCACATTTAGAAAGCATTGGGTTACACTTTCCATTTGAAGCTTTTCTTCTTAAAAAATAATTCAGACCCCCCCTCCTGAGACTCTCCCAGCACTGCCCCCCCGAAACCCAATCCGCCCCCGTCAGGGAGCGCAGCCGCTGCTTGCCAGGTGTGCAGGCAAGTTTGCCACATAAAAGACCTCAGGCATAACTGCTGGCAACATGAGCTCTGAAAAGGCATTCAAAGAGGGCTTTATATATACTTAAGTGTAAGAGATGGGCTGTTTTGCTAATGGGATCCAGTATCTGTATTTTACTGTAAATGCACATTTTTCTCTATAAGCTATGGATGAGAAATTAATTTTATTGACGTTATGGATGGCTTTGGGTTGGAGATTGATCTCTTTTCACAGGCATCCTCTGACATCTTTCCTTTACCTGAGTGCTATCAGAACTAGTAGGAGGCAACCACCATTTCTATTTGAATGAATTCTCTTGTTATTATAGTGTCAGGCACTCAGCATTGTCTGACCCTGCAATCTAGAGGCCCAGAGTGTCTGCAGTCCTCAGAAATACTTCTGAAAAATAGTGATAACTAAGATAATAATAATTCTTAGCACTTCTGTAAAGCTTTTAATCCACTGATCTCAACCAGATACTGGCACTTACTACTAGAGGAAAGTTAAGTTTGTGGCATGAGGGATCCTATCATTTGAAGGAGGAAGCCTGCAGAACAACATGCACTGGGCTGTTAGAAAGGACAATGGTCAATTGTTTTGGGTAACGTGCTGATCTCACTGCACTTAATGGCAAAATTACTTCAGTGGAGCCATAAACACAAGAAAGTGTTTGGAAAAATATTGTCACCGTCTCTGTATTCAAAATATGCGTTCTGTAACAAAGCACTGCACACTGTAATGCAGATGTTTGCTATTTGATGCTTATTTTGCATGTCAGACTAATTATTTTTGACTATTTGGCGTCTTTGTCTAATTTCTTTCGCATTTGAATATGCAGAGATACAACTTTGCAAAGAAAGTGAAATATTGTAGAAGTACTCTGCAAATATTGACATTATGTCAAATTGATTTACTTGTACATCAGATTTTTTGTTTACATTTCACAGAAATTCAAGAAACATCACTTTTTTGGCACCAGCATTCATGGCAAATAGCCTTCAAAGTGTCATTGATGAGATTTTGATGAAGAAAAAATTTACATTTGCATGTGAACATGCTGGTATTTGCTCTAGTAAGCAAACAGATCCAGCTAGGAGGGAGACAGCTAATCATGTACCTTTCTGACAAATTAGCTCATCAATGCTATATGACTAGCAGGTACCTTATAGCCTCCCAGAGAAATTACAATCAATCCAAGCTGTTAAGAATTGGGAAAAAAATCCTTTTTAAAAAATAAGTTTGCATAGCAAACACTTGTGAAGCGGCTGTGATTTGCTTATGGATTTTCTACAAACAGAAGGAAAAACTAGAGTTCCTTGATAAATGACTTATTGTTAATTATTCACTGAGTCCCATTCTCCCACCTACTTTAATGAACTCTAACACAGTGAATCTTAACACCCAATATAATGAAAGTAAAGTTTCACCCTTAATGCAGTGTGAATGGCACAATTGCTTTATTCTTTTATTCACAAAGTGTCAGTCATTCATTTCAGCCCTGCATCATTCAACAGAACTAAGATGTGCAGTGAATGTGATTCCAGTCATGTCATCCTGTTAGTGCAAAGTGATTCTCAATAGCACTTGACAGCACACTGCTGGATTGGCTCAGTGCATTAAAACAAACCAAATTATTCTGGTTTTATGTACATATTGGTACTTGTTGACACACCAGTAAATTGTTTTAATAGCCTGTACTTATGAAGGTGTATATCTTTGTAGTTAAATTCCAATATATTGTAAAGTATACTATACATTGAAAATATTACTCTCTCAGGAAAAGTGTAATCACAAAGTTTAGACTCGAAAAATACAGTGATGCTCACTGCTTTATCTGCTCTTTGAGCAGCCATCAGGAGCTAAATGTGTGTGACTGAATCAGGAGTGAGTGGCCCGAGACACAGCTTTGGAGCGACGGGAGTGGAACGTGCTGCCAGTTACAGCCCAATTAAGTGGGGTTCTGCTTAGCTATTTGTGGTCAGAACTGCAGCCTTGATGAAAACCAAACCAATATGGTTTTTTACACACTCCTCAAAAATAATTTCCTTTAAGCAGGCTTTAGACCAGATTTATATCTTATGTCAAACAAAGGAGATGATGAATACTTCCCTCAGTTAATACCACCTTTCATGTGAAAGGTGTGCACTGGCCTAGCAAAGCAATAAATAAATCCACAGTGATGAATACTGGCACTCTTTACTCCTTTTTCCCTGCCTCTGCTTTCAGCTCCATGCTGCCATGCCAACTCAGACGTACAGAAAATATTATGTGTCCTGTGTAGGAAGATTGACCAGTTTCATCTACTTCATGGTGGTCCTTAAGGAGGAAATAACTCATCTCACTAACCTTTATGGACTTCAGTGCACAGATGACTTGCTGATGTTTTTAATTGGTTCAACTGTACGAGTTTGATGTGGTTTGCTACACTTGCTGCTTTTGTTATGGAATATCAAAACACCCAGGAAGTCTTATTCTGATACACATCCGACCTCTCATCTACCCACACAGCTGTTACTGGCTTGTGGTTTTCAAAATTTGATCAGAGGGGTCTTTGAGTTACCAGATGAACTAAGATTCATTCATTGAGTCCAGATACTGAGGGGCAAAACACGTTGCTGATGCCAGACAGAAGCTTTGTTTGGCACTAGTGTATGTCACCTATTCTTCGCTTGATTGTGTTCACATCCACCTCTATGTAGGACTTGGTGTCATCTCCCAAAACAGCTGAACCCTTGCCACTTAAGCATGTGATCTGACTCCTTTCAGAGAGAGGCAATTCCTAAAAGCCCTAGAAAACTGGTGTCATCAATTCGAATATATTCAGCATTAGAAATCTATGAGCTACATCTGCTTTGGGAGGGAAAGAAGGAAATAGGCTGATGGGGCGTTCCAAGAGTGGGAATGGGTCACTTCAGGATCTCTTTATTTTAATATTGTATAGCTGTTAGCTGGAGAGCCACAGTCACGACACAAACCTGCCTCCAAGGGAGACAGATCTGAAAATCTTACAGAAATGATCTGCAGGGTGAAGCATCTCTCAAAATCCCTGATTGGAGCTGCCAGTCCATTGGTGTGTTTTATTCTACAGCACTGGGAATCGCTGTATGATCAGGGAAGAGCTACAGGGCTACAATGGTTTGTATTTTATAAGCACTGATCAAATCTGATTTAAATACACAATGCAGATATCTAAACAGCATGGTTGTCCACTTTGCCCTTCTCTCCCGAATGTTTATCTCCTTAGCAAAACTTCTGACAAATGGGGAATTCTTAGTAAATGCATGCTTTTGGTTTATTCCATCTGAACGCTGCACTTCTGTTACTTGAGAAAATACAGAGATTATCAAATCATAGAACAGTACAAGTGTTTGTATTACTGTTTTATTTTATTTTTAATAAAACAGTAACACAAATACTCTGGAACTGCCAGGACACTGAAATCTGGGGATCTGAGGTGGTTCACAAAACACCCAGAAATGAAACCTGACGGATTGTTACAGCCCTTCCTTCAGACCTCATGGATGCTTTATAAAACACCCTCAGATGGCTAATGGCACATGCACAAAGTGCACTACTTCACCCTCGGCACAGAAACTATTCAGTGGCTTCTAAAGTGCAGGCAGGCTGCAAAGATGCACCCTAACCATTCACAGCACAAAGGGAAAATGGGATTTGTTTACATTTCAATCACTGATTAAACAATTCTATCTAAGATAACAATCTCACCTGGACTAGGGAAAGGGTAGAGGGTGCATAGGTCTGTATGCAGAAGGCAAGCATCAAAAGCCCTTTTGCTTGCATTTTTCATGATGGGAATTAGAGAGACAAGTAATAATGACAGTGGCAGAAGTGCAGGGGATAGAGTCACTTCTGCAAGAAAGCAGCCAGACCACACCCAGCTTCTCCCATGCTAAAAGCACAGATTATTAGGCATATGCAATTCTTGTATGTGTGAAATAAAGTGGGTACATGAGCCAATGGAAATATTATATTTGCATTAGCGTATTACACTTACTATAGAACAGCTGTGGCAGGAATATTATTAAGCTTTTTTCCTTTACAGTAAGTGTTATATTTTATAACACTTATTCTTTGAATAATACCTAACTGATTTGGTTTTGACTTTATTTCTGTTTATCGAAGTTGAAACTTGTTCCAACTAAAATCAGTACATTTTAACTGTGATTTCAGTGGTATCAGCACACCCAGCACATTCTGCTTGCAGAATTCTGTATTTGCCCAGTTTTTGCAGACTACTAAATACTATTGATCTCCTCTGCATAAAATATGTGGCCAGCTAAAAGGTGCTCATCTCTGTTTAGAAATGAGCATGTCTATTGGCTGGACTGTTTAAAGGGTAATACATTCAAGTATGGCAAAAATGTATTTAGCGATATCAGAGATTTTACAAATTCCCTAGTTTCTCATTTTTTAAATCAAAGCACACACACACTGTAAGAGCAGCAATCCCAACATCAACTGCTGCATACCAGGCTGCTCCCACTTGAATAAACTGATGGAAGGGGGAGACTGAGGGAACAGGGTTAGGCACAGGGAGAATCACACATCCTCAGCAGGTCTGCTCACTGAGACATGGATAAGCTTCCACTCCTGGTTCCAGAGGTAATGGCTGACTCTGATCCACCAGCTAAGCTTGTTCAGCAGTCAGCTTGCCCCTCCAGCCCCCCAAGTCTGCACATTTTGCACAGCAAGGATTTGCTTTGGCTGAGAGGAGGGAAGGAGGCACTGTCACAGCAGCTCCACTGCAGACTGCAGCGCTCCTTGCAGGCAGGTTGGAACACAGGGCTGGAGGCCATAGAGAATGTGAGCCCAGAACTGATACTGTTTAAAAATCAGGATGGAAAAAAAACCCAAACTAAATGCCAAAAAACCACCTTTTTCTTCTCCAGATTTTCACACAAAAATCCACTCCGAAGTTCATTAAAGTGAATAGCTTCAATAATCATCGACTCAGGCAGTCTTTATACCCAGAGCTGAATTACAATCCACTATTAAAAATTTCTGGAGTGGAACCAACCCCAAGCCTCTGACCAACTGCTAATAGCCTGCCTGAAAATATTATTCCATCCTAGTGCCCCACACAAATCAAGCAACAGGGAAGCTGTTCACATGGAAATAAAGCCTAGGAGCAACCTGCTTCTTGCATCCCTTTCTATTGTTTGCTTTTAGCATTGGCTCGTCTTGTTTGCTTTGATGATCGTTAAAGCTCTTACAAATTATTTGCATCTTCAACTTGTCTTGGCTCCCAAGTGTGGTTAGGAGAAAGAAGTCACTCTTCGCGTGAGTGATGAAGACAAAAGGTGTGACCCATCTCACCTAACTTCAGCCTTGGCCACTGCACTGATACATCCAGCTGAAGGAACTTTACAGGAATACAGAGCCCAGTCCTGGCGGAAGAGACGAGTGCCCTCAGCACAAACGACAAAGGTCATTCCTTTCCCCGTCCTGGAAGCTCCTTCAGGTCAGCCAGCTCAGCTACACCTGGGAGCTCCCCAAATTTATGCCAATCAAAGTGAACCAGCTTAGCTTGAAAAGTTTCATTTTAGAGGGTGTCACCCTTTTCCTGCTGCAGATGGAAGAATGCTACAAAAGCAAAGGGACTACAGGAGACTGAACCAGTACGGCTCATATTGAAATACGGCATCGCTCGTCTTGTTAAATTACGTACAAAACCTCACTGATGATTTTAATTTCTTTAACATCACTGTGAACTGAAGAAAGCTGTCTTATCTCCGTGGTCAGCATAAATGCTGGTTTTCCTTTTTTTTTTTTCATTTTCCTAATTACTGTATTTTTACAATCTGTTAATTCCAACTCATGAATTATTTATTGTAACTCCACAAAACCAGCAATAGTTGCTTTCTATTGCATTCACTACAGAATGTGGATGGAGAATTTAATAAAGAGGAAAAGGATGTGAAAAAAAAGTGGTTTCTCACTTATTTCAGCTCGATCTCTTCCCAGGCAGCAAATGGACATCTGGGCACTTTTTGTGGACAGCTTTAATTGCATGTCAAGAACAATGTGGTCAGTCTCTGCTGTATGCATTGTTCCTACGAAAATTTGCAACATCCACTGTTGCAAAGATGTAGGGATTATTTAAACATAATTATCAATTATCACAAATATTTAGATATCAGTTCATAAATCAAAATGAAATGTGTCTATGTGGTTCTACTGTTTTCAAAGGCCTTAGTAGCTTTTCAGAGAAAGACTACAGGGATGCACACAACCAACAGACTCTGAGCACAGAAATTACAAAATGCCTCCCAATTCAGCTGTGACCAGGAGAGTGGGATGTTTCTGGGAGATCTTCATCCATGGCCAGATGTTTTCACCCCCATTACTGAGCAGCTTTGCAGCTTTCAGATGGCCTCTGCAAATCCCTAGGTCGCCCTCAGACTACTGGAGGATGACTTTAATTTGCATGTTAAAAGACAGGCAGGCTTGCTTTATAGGTTGTTCTTCTGCAGTCCCTCACAGTTTGTCCCAGAGATAAGACCTTCCCTGCAGATGGCACGATAGAAGAAACAGCAATTTCTTCTCTACAACAGCCTCTCTTTGTTCACCCCACAATCTTCCAAGTGCTCAGTAATTCTCTTGGCAAGTGTTAATGTAGTAAATAGACACACACATACACAGGTAAGTGCATACATATATATATATATATATGATATTTTTTTATATATATATATATGTATGCATACATTCATGGGGAGTTTTTTTCATTCAGTTGCTGATCAGACCTCCAGGGGAGCCTGACCTCAGAACCTTTTCTCTTCAATGAGCAGGAGAGTGTCTCAGGGCTATAAACATGCATTGTATAACTGCATAATATTAGCTCAAGGGCCTGCATTTTGCCGTAGGAGTTGCACGACCACCTAAATGTGTTTTCTTTTGGCAGCAAAAAGCAGAAAGAACAATTAAAGAGGTTAGTGGGCAGGACACCAGGCAAAACAACATCCCCCGGAGAGAGGGGCCCCACAAAAAGACAAACCTGGCTAAGGCAAAGGCTGAGTCAATCACAGTTGAACACAACATTCATCTAACTGGATTCATCTGCTAATAGGACATTTACATTAATTAAACAGTTTGAAAAGCATTTGTGAAGTTTGGTTATTGACAAAGTGAAAAAAATAGAACCTACTCTGTATGCCTTGTATCCTCCTACATTAGCAGCTAATGAAAACAAATTGTATTTAAAGGATTTTAATATTAATTAAGTTAATGATGACATATTCCAAGTAGTACACTTAAAATCAGTCTGTAATAGCAAGCTAACAGATGTTGGCATTTTTATTATTAATTATACATTTCATTATCATACGATGATTGTCAAACAACATTTGACAGCAAAAAATGTATAAATGATTCACACGTTTTATATTGTAAAGATGATACTGCGCTCGATTTTATAATATGCTGGCTTTAATATGCCAGATACAAAATATTCTTTGTTTTAGCTGCCTGCAATACAGACAGCTTCTGCAGAATACCAAAGACTGACTAATCTAGTATGGGTTGAAGCTCTCAAAGAAAACCAAAACGAAACAGCTGTCACATTTGAAGGTGAAGCATGTATTTCAAATTACCTCAAGTAGCAACAGAAGGTAAAAAATATCAATGTATATATTTAACAAGCATCGTTTGCCTCTGTCATTCATATGGTTATGAAACAAATATGTTGGGAAATTCTGGCGCTAACAAGTTGCCATTCAATCAAGATAAAATTGGGGAACGATTTATGCAATATTTGCAGTGTGAATGCATTTTACTTAGAATTTGTTTAAAATTCACAAAGTTTCATCTTTAAAATGAAGCACTGAGTTATCTTACTGATTTCAAATCCCATTACATGTATCCTCCAGAATGCGATTTCAGCAAAGTCTGCTGTAGGTACAGTAAATATCTCCAAAAGAACATTTGGGAAGGAAGTGTAAATCTCCACTGCATGTCTGAGCAGACAGATCAGAGCCCTCCAAATCAAATACTGGCACGCTCATCTTTATAATCACCCAGGATTTTGTTTTTGCTTACTGTTTTCTAGCTCAGCATAATCTTTGTTCATGGAATAAATGGTAAATACTGTAAATGACAGTTCTCTGAGGGCCATGTGAGTCCCAAGACATCATTCAATCTAATACAATCACACAGTGGTAGCATCTGAGATGTTACTGAGTCACAGTCAGCTTCATTTTTTAACAGAAAGGTTCATTTAGTAATTGTTAAACAAGTCATAAACAGCCTTGCCAAACTCCATCACTTCAAAAGGCACGATTGGTAAATGAAAATGGATCCAAATTACCCTCTTTGCTTCTGCAGGGCACGAAGTGCTCGGACACAGTAATAATTCTGTCTTTCTGCGTCCCTCACGCACACTCACCATTTCAGAATTAAGTTTCTTCAATGATCTCTTTCCCCCCTTTGCTCAAGTTTCAGTTAGACTATCTTCCCATGCTGTATTAGCACAGTTCACAAGAGGGCTATTTCAACCTCGTTTTTTAACACTTATCTGCTTAAAGTGCACATAATGTATGTCTGAAATACAGCCATTATCCAGAGCTCTGATTGTAGCAGATTACTCTTAGCTGACTCACAGAAAATTGTTTAACCCTAAAAACCTGGGGTTTAGTCACAGAAGTGTTTTTAAAATTTTATCCGATTAAAATGTATCAGATTGATAGAATAAACTTAGTTTATTTTCAATAACCCAGGGGCATGGTCTCATTGAAAATATTGGATTTTTAAGGGCATGGTGACAGCGCTGAGGTTGCTCCTCAGCAAGTGGCCACTCAACCCACTAGAGGCTGCATCAGCTGGTCAGCTGTGTTAACACCCTTTTCAATTATTACTGTGCACAGATGTTAAATACTGAATTTCTGTTTCTCATTGCTGTGAATACGCTCTCTTCATGTCTCTTGCATAGACAATGGAAAGTGAACAGTCTCTTCCACGGAGTATTTTTCATGCAGTAGCACGATACTGAACCTCTGGGCTTCCAAGTGCCCCAGAGGCAATTTGATTTGTGGCCCCTACTCTTTTAGCAGAAGATTTGCTTAAGGCTGAGGGTAAGGAGAGAAGAATATTTACACTGACATTTCCTAAGTTGTACCATTGCCTGAATGTTTTAGTTTTGGAGGATTATTCCTAGAGGATCTATTTAGGGTTGGTTCTGCTCTGGTCTTTTTATGTTTTCTTTACCCTGTGCCTGTTTATTGTTTGCAGAATACACAGAGCATGGAATCTCCAAGGGTTATTTTCCATTGCTGCCCTCTGCTGTATTACCAGCAATCTGTTCTCCAGCACGTGCACAAGCCGGGCATGATTCAAGGGCATAAAGAGAAATTTCTCAGGTTTGTGGTCAGAGTTTTCTCGGGCCATAAGGCCCTGTAATAATCCTCTTGGAAACATCCCAGGCCATTCCTTGTTTCCAGGCTCTTGCCTCCGTGTTTCCTGTGTGGGAATCACTGTTCTTTCCTGGGCACGGGTGTCTGACACACGGCACCAGGCCCTCAGCCTGCCCCACAGGCCCTACTGGCGGCACACAGCCAGGGATGATGTTCTGACCTAATTGCACACAAGTAGTATTGAAATTCAGTGTGGAGCATATCAAGATCTACTTGCATTTCATTTGACTTTCCATCATGAGGAGCACTGAGAACCTCTTATCATAAGTGGTAACAAGGTTTCTTCTTGAATTACTGAGCCTCAGCTGTACCAGGACCTGGCAGATTTCCAGCACAACCTATAAACTGGCTGAAGCTCAGTAAACAAATTGTAGTGAATTTATAGTGCACAAATTTAGCCTCTCATTCTGTTTGTGATCTGTCAGTGCATATTTTACAGCTTGTTTTGCTTCATCCAGAATCTTCTGGCAAGTAATTCTAAACTTGTATGTGGTGAGTTTTTAGGAAGTCTTTGGGATATTCCAGTCTCAAGAGGTGGTGACAAATTTTCATGGAGGCTTTCATCCCTTTCTTTTGACTAGGTATCAGTTAGCATTAAGCTGGCTCACAGTCAGCATTACACAATAGCTTCTGCCTGCCTTTTTTGTGGGTAGTGAGAAATTTTCCCTTAAAACATCATGAGGACACAAACATACACTGCCAAAGTAGACGTCAAAGAAAAAAAAAGCCCAACAAAACCAATGGCCATTGCACCAAGATTTAACTGCAAAATTGAGTCAGAAGCAAGAAATCAGGCTTGTAGCCTTAAGGTCTTTCCTAGAGTGAGGTTTAGCCTGTTGTGAATCCTTTATGACTAAACCTTAACAGAAGAAAGTGCTTAGATGTTCAGTGTAACCCTTAGTAGGAAATACCCTCTTATTTCTCCTTTCCAAGCTAAAATCATATTCCTTACTGCATAAGCCTAAATCCC
The DNA here is from genome assembly GCA_013397975.1 of Machaerirhynchus nigripectus. Lineage (NCBI taxonomy): Eukaryota > Metazoa > Chordata > Aves > Passeriformes > Dicruridae > Machaerirhynchus > Machaerirhynchus nigripectus. Next base: position 546,007 of record VZRQ01007124.1, read on the forward strand.
ACTGACAAAAGGTAGGACTGAAACTCCTGTTGGCCAAAGCTGGGACTGAGTGAGCACGTTTCAGTGCAAGAGTTATGTTCCCTGGTGACAGACGTGGCTGCGCTGCACAAGGCAGGGAGATGCGGGTCCCCAGCAAGCACGGCAAGCCCAGAACCAGAACCCACCATCAACTCTCCTTCATGCTGGAGCTGCTGGAGAGCAGATCTAATGCAAGAACTACTTCAGCTCTTCCCAGGCTCCTCTCTCATCCTCTCCTTTAGCAGAAGCTACAACAGGAACACTTTAAAAGTTCATGATAGAAAAAACAATTAAAACCGTACAGCTTGCTGTCTGCTCTTGGTTGTACAACACAGGAATTTTCTTATCATTAGGTTTTATTAACATTAATACCCTAAATGCCTCCTTCCCAAATAGGCACAGACCCCTTAAATGTTCCTGGATTGCTACTGGTTTTTTTATGTAAAGAGACTGTCATTGGTCAAAATGATTACCCCAAGTTTCTCAATTTTACCAGCGAATCAGGGAATAATCTGCTTTTTGCTCTGCTCTACCTGAATTCTACTTAAACAACAGTATATTGTTGGATAAAATACAGCTGGGTGTAGAATCACAGATATACTGAGTTGGAAGGGACCCACCAGGATCATTGAATCCAACTCCTGCCCCGACGCAGGACAGCCCCAAGACTCACACCAGGTGTCTAGAGAGTGTTGTCCAAATGCTTTTTAAACTCTCTCAGGCTTGGTGCTGTGACCACTTCCCCAGGGAGCCTGTTCCAGTGCTCAGCCCCATACTGGGTGAAAAACCTTTTCCTATTATCCATCCTAAACCTCTCCAGACTCAGCTTCACGTTGTTTCCTCAAGTCCTGTCACTGGTCACCACAGAGAAGAGATGGGTACCTGCCCTTCCACTTCCCCTTGTGACGATGTTGAAGACCCCAAGGAGGTCATCTCAAAGCCTGTGCATCTGTTAAGCTGTGTTTAGATGTCACTTCAGGTCTATTTCAAAGACAAACACAGTACTTAAATGATACAGACTTTGTGATGGTCCTCTATAAAGGGTAAATCTATCTTTGGTAATTTGCTCTATCTTGAGCAAACTGATTTATGTGGATATCTGTAGAAAGAAAGAAGACACTGGAACAGAAAAATCCTTTTAAAGAAAGCTGATGCAGGCTAATGCAAGTATTAAAGCAATTATCCAAATGTTTCTGTATTTGCTCAGCTGTAAACTTAGCAGGAAGATTGGTATTAAACTCAAGTAAAGCTTTAGAAATGTTTTAATGACATATAAACCAAGAAATTTTCAAACGATCACAATACAGATGGTGCAATGCTTTGGGATGTGGTGGTGGTAGTTCATCACAAGGCACTACCACCCATCCTGGCTGTGCACCCTGTGCAGTCAGGAAACTCAAGCAGACCTTTATCCTGACTCCCTGGCTGCTGCCAGCCATCCACGCCTATGGCAAATGGTATAAATCTATCAAATGCATTTAGAAAGCCATTTCTGGTTCCTCCAAAATTTCTGTAGATACTATTATGCCTACAAGAATGAACAGGAAGAAGTCACACTACCCATGTCTGAGATGGTTGGGAATTCTAGAGGATCTTGAGTTACAGCTAAACTTGATTAAACCTCTCATTAAGCTCGTGGCAACCCCGGGTCCAGTTCTTGCTCCAGATACATGTAATTAAATGGTTTCGTGCACTTCCCTCTCTCTCACACACACATATGCAACTGGCAGAATCAGCTGATTGCTGTTTGGAGACCTGGGAACTGTACATTTGCTGCTGATATACATTTCAGAGCTGGAGGACAGAGACTAAATGAACTGATTAGCTTTTTAGATGCGCCTTGGAAATGGACTCTGACCTGAATTCACTTTTTGCTTGAGATTATTTTACTTACCTCCCTAGCCTACCATGAACAATGAGCAAATACGGTATTTCAAACACCCTTCACTCTATAGGCAAATTTACAGAAAAAGCTCAGTTTTAAACAGAAAAGGAATACTGCAACAATAATGAAAAAACAGGATTTGAATAAGAATTGAAAGAAATTAATACTATCCACAAGACTTTTTAAAGTTGGAAACTAAATTCACAGACTGAATATTTCTTTAAAATTAAAAGAGTCCTTTTGCTGTGTTAACATTTTTCCTTCTGTGCTGTTGCAACCACTCTCCCACTCCTTTATCTGACTGATATGGTAATAACAGGTCCTAGGGCCATATGTTCAAATACATTAGAATTCATGATGGCTTTGTTCTAGTTTCTTAGTTCTTATTAAGACTGACAATCCTCAAGGAAAATGGGCTTTACTAGCACAACTTCCTGAGCACTGTGAAAGATGAACATGCACAAACACAGTGCACAGGTGTTTGTGCAAGGACTGTAGGCCTGCTCCTGCCCACACCTACTGCTGGTCATACTGGGACCAGCTGCCTTGCCTTCAAAGGAATCTCCTGGCAGTGAAATGTACTGGCACGAGCAAGGATTTCCAGGATAAGGCCCTAGATAGATGTAGATATGAGGGAAAGCAAAACTTTGCGTGGAGATAACAGGCTCAGAGTCGCAGATCCAGCTGGCACAGGCAATCTGAGAGCAAGAGATCCTAACCTGGCCTGAGCCTGCCTGGCTGCAGACAAACTATTCAGGGATTGCCCTTGGTCATCGCCCTGGGGGCAGCCTGGGGCAGACCTTACCACCCAAAGATGTGCCTTTGCAGAGTGATGCTGAAGCCAGTACAAATCTTAGCAGTATCTGCATGTCAAGCAGAGTGGGTTGAAAATATTTTCAGGGTACATAAAATTTACAGATAGGCAGCCTCAGAGGGAATGAAACTATTCAGAAAGTCAGATCATGTTGTAAAACAGTTTGGCCGAAAGAGTAAATTCAGAGAAGTATAAATGTTATTCACTGACATTTTCTAGGTGAAATATTTTGACTTTTTGTTCCAAAATGACATTGCATTTTGAAACTGACAGACCCATTTGGTTTTCGGGATGAAAAAACCATAAACAACTCTCTTAGAAAATAAAGTTCTTTCTCTCAGGTCAGGGAAAATGTTTTGCGTCAGCTGAGACTGACATTTAAATATATTCTTTCCAGGCTAGACACAAGCAGAAAAATCCAGCTCTAATTTTGACACATCCTGGTAAATGTATAAAACCGAACAATTGTTTCCAAATATGTACACTGTTGGGAAAAGCAGCAGTTGTTGCTTCAGCTTTCAAGCAAGGATGTAGTTATTGAATTGGGTTACTTAAAAAGCACCCACCATTCAGTTTCATTAAAAGCTCTTTCCAATTAACAAAACAGATGTGTTTAGGATTACAAAAAAACAACCACAGACTTCCTTAGAGCTTGTCTAGTCATAAATATGCCATTAGACATGCAAAGATTTTCACCTCTCCTCACATAAGACATTCCAAGGTTCTCCTGGCCAGCCTTCAGGACTCAGGATCCCGTTTTATGAAGTTAAACTACTTTAGTCTGCGACCTTTAAGATTAACTGTTTGGGGATTTTCTTCTCACACATATTTTTAATCTGCTATCCAATTCGTGCAATTGTTTTAGAGCAACTGTGCTTGTGAAATGCACTTTGTAGGGCTTGGAAAAAAGAAGTAAGTGCTCAGGAAGGCTTCTCCTTTATACACCAAGGCTGTGTATTGCATTTGCATAATACGGTATCAGACGAAATAAATGGCACCAGAAATAAGTGTATGGAGGGAAGTGCCAATGAGCTCTGCAGAACAGGGAACGATGGTATTTTTTTACAGAGGATATGGACCTACATTTTGGGAGAAAGGAAAAGTCATAGAATTCTTCTCTAATGAAAACCTAAACAAAGAGATACTGGACCACATTTCCCCCCTCCCCTGCAGAATTTGTTAAGATGTTTACAGATCTCATTCTGAATATTAATAAAACATGCATACTAAGCTGTACAGCCAGAAAACATGCACAGTGGAGCATGGTAGTGCAGAGGCAGCGTAGTGTGGGAGCTGTGCTCCACTGACACTATGTAGAATAGCAAACATACCTGAAAAAGGCCAAGATGCATTTGTAAACACTCAAGCATGAGACAAGTGTATCACTTAACAGCATTAGCCCAGTTAAAAGAAAGAGAATCTAAAGCAGAGGAAATAAGGCCAGTTAGAATTGTCCTGTGCTGAGGATCTCCAAGAGGTGGTGGTTAAAGTACATTGGCACAGGCTCAGCTCTGGATTGTCACATCCTTCATGTGTGTTTTTTCGACCCAGTCTATCACTGTAATGAGTACATATATTTGAGAAAGGGAGCAAGTTCCTGCATCTGTTTTCTTCTCTTTGCAAGAGGATATTCTCTCCTGACAAGCACGCCTCCATTTCTGCTGAAGTCAATGGCAGTTCTACTGTTGACACCCATGGAGGCACAACTAGCTCTGAGCAGCTGCCATCCTTCCCCTCTGGCAAAATCAGTCAGTGTTCCCCAAAGGCTTCCAGACCCTCTGGATGATGCTGCAGCAGTACAGCAAAGGGCAAGGAAAGGCTGCACAGCTAACAGCAAACACACCTCTAAGGTGTCCTTCTTTTTATGAGTCTTCTATATGCAAATGGAGAACACCAAAAAGACTTGAATGGATGTTGAAACACCTCTTCATTAAACCTGCCTGCTCATTGTGCTGCTCACTGAAAAGCTAGGGAATATTTCTTAAAAAGCAGCTACCACCACAACACTGATTCACTGCAAGGTTTTTCTTGGACAAACACATTCACTGAAGAAACAAAACAAAACCAAAGCCCAAACCAACAAGCTGTCCTCTCAATTTACAGCCCTTTTACAATACCTTGTATTATTGATGGGACATGGCTTCACAATTCTTTTTTTTGTATTTAATTTTTTTTGACATCACACGGAGATGACTGCATAGTGCACAGCCAGTCACTGCATCTGGTGGATAATTTTATATCCTGCTCAGATGCTGGAGTATATATGGTCCCACGGTGAGTACATCCAATAGACTTTTTTCTTCAGTGGGGCTATAAATACAAGTAAAGGCAAAGTACTGCACATAAGGTGCCCATATATTGCTTCAGTGAGAAGTGAAAGATGCTGGGGAGTTTGGTTGTGTGGATTTGTTCTGTCTTACAGCATACTGAATAAACTGATATCTTTGTTCATGGAAAGGTAAATGTCTCCATGGCCAATGTGTTCCAAAAAACATTTTCTGAGGCATTCTCTAAGGCAACCATCTACCTACAGTATTTTTTGTCCTGCTGTCACTATGGGTAGGGATGCAGCTAAGACAAATTTTGGATCTGCCACTTTCTTCTGGTTTCTTCAGGTGGCATTTTGGAAAGAAGTTTCCTGGTATGTGTTAAGCCTGATGGTGAACTATTTTGGAACTTTTGGCTTCAGAGTTTACAGTTGTCACTCTCATTGCTATCAGTGGTATAACGGCCATTCCACATGTTTTAGAGTGGTGCTAGGTTTAGTAAGATCTAGATAAAATTGTGTGAGGAAAAGATTAAATTGTTGTTTTGTTCAAAACCTCTCTCAAGGGGTAGTTTTGGAAACTAGGAAAAATTCTGAAAAGAGAAAACCTCCTCAAACCCTTTATTTTTTCCTAAGAAGTCAGAGACACAGAAACACAACACTGCAGCCTTTAGCCTACCATAGTAATACTTTGGAGTCTTCTGAAAGAAGGAAGTGTCAGATCTTTTTGCTCACTTACATCCTCATGACTTGTTTTTACACAAAGTCAGGCAGCCCAAGTACATCATATTCTAACAGTCCAAGCTGGGATTGCAAAAGTGCCTGCTGTAAAGAATGCAAAATTCTTCTCTGTTATGAAGAATCTAGTCTAAACCCACAGAAGAGTGCTTTAGTCCTCAAGTGGTCCCAGTGAACTCACTACGGACCCCTGTGATGGAACTGTTACCCAGTTACACAAAACTCATCATCCCAAATCTGGAGTGTAACAACCAACAAGGTGGCAAGACAACAGTTTGTGGTTCAGTGGAATCTGTGGTAGTAGCTGCCTTTAGGGAAGTTTTCAGCTGCCTTTGAGATATAGCACAGAAAGGAAACAATTCTACTGCAGTACAGTGGAGGAAGCTGTACTCTTGTTACTAAACTTCTGAAAAATATTAATTTCCTTTTGAAGAGGCATCTGAGTATTTCCTTTCTTGGTCAGATCTGAGAAGCCTTCTGGGTTTTATTTTCCACCAAGCTTAAAACTTACACTTTAGGACTCTGACTTACACACTGAGGTTAGTCTTCCCCTTTAAACAATTTAGACTGTGGTGTAGTGATGAGTACTTAAAACCAGCTTTAGGAAATCAGTGTGCAGAGAGAGAAAAGAGAGAGGTATTATCTGCACTGCAGCTGCCCTGGGGAAGACCTAGGCTGCAAGGGACCCCAGGCTGCAGGTCTGACAGGCTTGGGGCTCCCTGCACCCCGTCTCCACACACTGCAGACATGCCCTCTGGCAGGCAATGCCTCCTCCTCTGCACTGCACTGCCCTTGCGGGGACCAGGCACATCCCCGAGCTGGACATCAGGAAGCAGTCCTGACCCTTCCTACGCCCAGCTCATTTGTGTAAGGAGTTGCCTTGCATTTTCACTGTTTGCCTTGCAAGGTGATTCTACAAGTTTCAATCCTGAGAATGAAGTGAAATTGGATTGTGCTTTCTGCTTTCTAATCCATAATCCACACTATTTTTTATCTACCTTTTTGAGCACCAGTGTTTCGATAATCAAAAATTCTCAGAAAACACAAAACCCCCTCTTAAACAGCAATCTGGGTTTAGCCAGAAAGCTTTGTCAACTCTGGCTCAGCAGTTAGTTATCCTGGTTAACTGGATCAATGGTGACAGCTGTAATTACCAGAGATGAGATTGCCTGCACTGTAATTACACTTCAATCTTCAGTGTGAGATGGACTGTAGGACACACACTGCAGATTCTCCCAATTACAAACAGGTTATGGAGAGCATGGTACTTCTGTGCTAATCATGTTTGTTATTATATAGAATAAAAAAAAATGGCACCAGCTAAAAGAATAGTTAATCTGAAGCAGTTCTGCTGATTCAAAGGCATGAATCCACAAAGCTTTACCGCTACGTGGGTTTTCAAGATAACCACACTAGAAACACAGAAGGGTTTTTTTTAATCTAAGTAGTTACTAACTATACAGCACATTACATCTGCCAGTACTTGCTCCAATATTCATGTGCAGAACATTAATAAAGTATCAGTGTTCACTACCAAAAAAGTTCTCCTTTTAAACCATGCATTAAGTGTAGGAATAATTCTTTAAATTTTTTTAAGTCCAATGTAATATGGAAACACATGCTGTGCCTGTAAAAACTTGTTCAAAGAGCAAGGACTAAGAATAAGGAAACTGTATGCATTTGACCTTTGATTTAGGTTTGAAGACATCAACAATGAATGTAACTTAAGGAAAAAAAGTGTGTCTGAAGGTAAGAGGATGGTGCAACACTTATTTTCAAAGCCAGTGAAACTATTAAAGACAATATTCTATTCTGCTTCACTGAATACCCAGCCTCCTCTGGTTGTGGACTCTTGTTTTCATTTTCCTTGAGAAAGGATTATATATTTCTTTAATTAGGTTTAAAAATGTTATTGCTGATTTCAAACCACATCTACATACACGTATTAACAACTTCTGTTTCCCAGGAAGGCCACTCTAACTTGTTTTTATGCAGCTCTTATTCTAATCTTGTTTATTTTTCAGTGCATAGAAACATCTATGATCCATGTTTGGGGGAGAGGGGACTGAAGGGAATGAACTAATATATCTTTTTCTCTTATTTTCCTCCTTCTTTTTTTTTTTTTTAACTCCTGAGGCACAACTATGTCTGATATATTAAAGACCATGTAGGTTTAATGAAATCCATTTATGATTTTATGAGTAAAATCTGTCCCTGAGCACCACTTAAGCTCACACATAGGCCACCACACCAGAACTGAAGTGGCTCGTTCGTGGGGGAGAGGTCTTGCTCCTGCTCTTTGCAGAGGGGTAAACTGGAGTTCCTAGCACTGAAACCCAGTTTTCCATCACACTCTCCTCTGCAAGCGCCAAGTGATGGCACTGCAGGGAGAGCGAGCACCATCTGTCTCCACTGCATGTGCTCTCCATGTGATGCTTTGCAGTGGGAAGGGAGGGTGGGCTGTGCAGGAGGCTGCTGCTCCTGCTGCTGCCTCTGCCCCTCTGCCTCAGCACTCGGGATGGCAGGAAGGGCTCCATGTGCCCAGCAAGGAGCACTGCGGAGGGGACCTGTGCCAGGGAAAGGGCAGGGGCACATCACAGCACCAAACTGAACCAGACTGATTGCCTGCATCACCACACACCCCTGGGCCCAGGGTGCTGCCTCTCAGGGCTAGCGGCAAACGCACAAACTGTTCCACTGAAATGGAATGTCACTGAAATGTGACAGTCAGAAGGTTTTGGGGAAATCATCTCTGCCCCCTTCACAGGTCAGAATTCTCCAAATAATGTAGCAAATGGGGAGGGGAAAAGGGAGAAGTAAGTTTGCTAGTTCAGCTCAAACCTAGTTTGAATCGACTTCAACCGTCACTCGATTGCTAGTATAGTAACAATCCCCAGCAGCACTTTTCTGTTCCAAATAGATATTAAAAGTAAATGCCTGGGTATCATATATTCTGGATAAAAATTATTTCTAATCATGACCATTTTCATTCACTCTCATTTTTTGTGTATAACTTGCAACTACCTTTTTAACAGTTTGACTCAAACTGTAAGACACTGTGGAAGATTTTTTGAATTAAACTCATCAGGCACTGTGACTGAGCCTTATATGACACAAGCTATTGGGGATATTTTATTTAGTTAAGCTATGATTTCCCGAATGATACAAACAGGTTAATTCACTGCTGTTTAATTTGAAAAGTTTGGTATTTCAAAATGAGTCTATGAAATCCTGATTAAAAGAAAATGCTTAAGCATACATTCAACCTTAAGCGAACGATTCAAGTGAAATAAATGGCTCTACTTGAGTATTCAAAGGTAAGCATGTGCTTTCTGCTTTGTTGAGTTGGGGCCTCAGACATTTCCAGAGATTTTAATATCACATTTGCAAACCAGATGGTAGCGCCTTAGTTTAGTAACAATGGAACAAAGTGTCCTTCGTTTATACTTTAATCTCAGAAAATGAGATCAAGACATTTTCAGCAACTAGTTGATTGATACTATGTGAAAGCTGAACAACCTTGTTAATTAGGCAGTCCTGCTGGAGAGTCTGAAGTGCACGGCAAACCATAATTAAAATATAGCATTACAGTGATCTGTGGAGGCAACCTGCTTTAACCCTCCCCGAAGAACTGGCTTTCCTGAAGGTGCACTGCGGCACCGGGGGGCAGACAAAAGAGCTCTGCCATGTGATCCAGCTACAGAGGTTAGCCGCTTTCAGCTTTATAAAAGGATTAATCAGACTGGAAAACTAAAGACAAAAACTGGCTTTCTCCAGCTAAAGATCTGAGTATTCAGCAACTACATTCCATTTTATTTGTTTGGATTCCCCGGTTCACAAACACAAACAACTAAAGCAATGTTGTGGACTCAGAAGTCCAGTGAAGACATCCTTTTTGGCACAGCAGAAAGACATGGATGCCTGATGAAAGTTTCTCATCTGCACCGGCCCAAGACAGTGAATATTCAAGAGGTGCTTACCTTACCCAGCAGAAAGAAATCTTCAAGGAAATTGGAAGCGGGAAAGGAAAGAGGGTCAAGTTCATATAATCACTAATCTTGTAAACACTGAATTTGTTGAGACTGTCCTGAAATAGTTGCATTAGGCTACAGCCAGGACTGCAACGGGAAACTTCAGCAAACCAACTTTAGATAAGTTTTCCACAGCTACTTAGGAACTTGCTTGGTTTGCAGATCACATTCTGTATTTTCAACTCGTTCAGCAAGCTTGGAACAAAACTCACAGATGGATGCACTATTTTGATGCAATTAACAGTATATTTAGATATACTTGTATTACACTTCTGTAGTCCGTATAGAAATGTTTAGTTTAAAATAACTCTGAGACAATTGATGTTTCCATAGTTTTAATCACTATCAGAATTGGTATCCACTTTCTGAGATCTGGAGGCTGATTTTGGCTTGGATATTTGTTTTGTCTTCATTCAAAGACACTTCGTGCAATTGCAAATATCCTTCCCAGAGATGGCAAAACGTGATGCAAAAAACCTATCTCCGTCAAAAGTCTGAATACTAGAGAAATCAGAAAGTGTTAAAATAGCTGGGATTATGTAGAATAAAAGCCCTGTATGTTGCTAAATTAACCTGAGAAAATCTTTCTCTCCAGCAACATCAGTCTCCCTATAGGTAATATTGTTTCTAATTCATCACATACCAGCATTCAAAACACACTCTATTTCAAAAACTGCAAAAGCAAAACAATGGAGGCATGTTAAAACCCTATTATTTATTTAAAAGCGGTAAAGAATGTGTCTTAAGCTATACAAAATTACCATATTTTTATTGGTTTTAAGCTCAGGGAGGAAATGTGTATGCAATTATAGTATGTCTTCTACATCTGTCTGCTGAGTTTATAGTAAGAATAAATTGTGGTTAATCATGTACAGTCTTGTGTTTGCTCATAACCACAACAGTGATATGTATGCATGGAGCATCCTGCTGGTTGTTATTGGATTTTTCCTAATTCATATAGTATTTCATGTTTTGCTGCTGACAACATAAAGCTTTCAGTCTTGCATATATTAAATAAAATCACATTATTAAAGTGACCAAAGTTCCCAAACCTTGCTGATTATCATAATGTACATACAGATCAATGTATTTGCACAGCTTTGGAGCGGGGTGTGTGTGTGTGTGTGTGTTACATAAGCAGTAAGGAATATTAGGTGTGCCTCCTGATAAAACAGGAAAGAATATTCTTATTTACAGTTTGATATTTGTGGGGTTTTCTCTCAATTGCCAAGTGTAGATTTTTAGAATTAACCTTGCACTCAGTGAGGAAAATTCCCTCAGGCACTATCTGTTCTGAGGCTGACTCACCTCTGGTTAACTTTTTTCTCCCCCATGCCCATGCCTTTTGAACATCTTTGATAGTTTTAGTGTGAACAGTTGAAAAGTCTGTCTTTTTAAAAATTAAACACTAAAAGGCAAAAATTTAAATTCTCTGCTCCTAGAATGATTTCATTACACTTTGCCTGTTCAGTACTAAAACACAGCAGACGTGGCGTTCTTTGAATCCGGAGCGCGTGAAGAGCCAGGCCAGCCACCAGGTGAGAGCTCCTCTAGCTCTCGGGTAGGTGGTGGGAAGGACACGGCTACCTCTCCATGAGCAGTGAGATGAGGAGCTCCGGGTTTTAATTATTCATCACCTGGGGGTATCAGGGGAGATTAGTCCTTGTGACTATAACCTGTCACAAAGCGTGGTGGCACTGCACACGTTCTGCTACATGGGAAACGCCTGTGATGTGCCTCACTCGGGGTTATGGCCAGCAAGAACGGAATCTAAGATCTGACTTGATGCTCTTTTTGATTTTCCTGCTTGGAGTCAGTACATACAGAATAAAGTATTTGAGGCTCTGGGCCTAAACCCATGCCACTGGAGGGAGGCATGAGATGCACTCACTTTCAGAGATACTTTCCTGTGTCTATGGATACACTCGAAATACAAACGCCCTCATTGCACAGAAATACCAGATGCAGAGAAAACAGTTTTCTACTGACTGAGTTTGCACTTCTCCAATTCCCTTTTTTAAAAAGGATATATTTAGATTAAGAATTAATATTCCAATTGGTTGATTTTCAGGGAGTTCTGCATGGTATTTAGATGCTAATTACTGCACAATTAGAGGGCTAAGGTCAGGCACATCTTCCAGTAATGGGGCACAAAAATTTACAGTGTTAAAATATCCAAATTATCCACAAATACAGATATGAGATGGCTTTTAAAAAGACTACTGCACACGAGTTTCTGCAGTTCAGAGGGCACCCCTTGCCCTTGTTAATTATACTTAAGTCAAAGGGAGCAGGATTTGACCGTGGTGCCTGCAGAGCAGAGCAGTGCAGGTTACATGCTCCTCACACTGAGAGCCAGCAGGCACACATTTGGGGTTTGGCACTGATGCTCTCTCTTGCTCTCTTCTCTGGCCAAGCACCACATGTGCCCATTCAAAATTTTTCACTAACTACCACACGATAGATCTGCATGTTTCTTACTCAGATGTTCAAGGGAAAATTACTGTGTAAATAGAGTTAATAGCTTATCTATCATGTCTTACATCCTTCTCTGAAATCTGGATGGAGGAGAAGAATTTCTGTGTTAAGGAATGCTGGCATCAGAAGGCAAAACAATCACAAAGCATTTGAGATTTGGGTGCACAGGCAGGGCACAATCTGTTTTGTTGCCACCATACCATATGATCAGAACCTTTACAAAAGCAGGCTACTGGAAATGCACAGATTTTTTTTCTTCAATGTGTTACAAAGAGGCAACTCAACTTCTTTTCTAGTTTGAAACATCTAAAACCTGTCCTACGTTAGGAATGGGGGTTTTGTTTCCTTCTCACTAACAGGCTAGTCCAAAGGTGCTACTGTTTCGCCTTCAATGCTGCTGAAATTGTATCTGAACTGGAAAACCAATGAAATTATATTGGAAGAAACACTTTTTTTTTCTTTAGTGCCTGAATGGAGAATAACTAATAAGACCTGCAGAAGGGAAGGTCGTCTCACGCCCACTGCTCCTCACTGAATCACCTATGGGCAAAGCAGCAGCACCCGGCTCAGGTCAGCTGCCAGGGCTGCTGCTGCTGCCCCAGTTCTGAGAGGATGTGTGGGAGAGGAACCAAGGTCTGGGGAATCTTCCTCCAGCCCAAGTGATGAAAGGCCCTTCTCCTGAATAACAGGATTAGCTTCGCTACTCCAGTGAATGGTGTCGTGCTCTATTCAGCTGTGACCAGAGCAACATCCATCAGCAACTGCAAAGCACCTTCTTTGTCCTTCTAGGGAAGGAAACGGTCAGACCAAGTGGAACTTCTCCCTGGTAACTAAGGCCATGTACGACTTGGGAAATCAATGGAAAGTTATACTACTTTTTGTTCTCCAAAATCCCCTCTTGCAGGGGAATGAGAGCATTTCCGTTTCCATAACTCTTATCCAAAAAAAAGAAACAGCTGGAGAGCAATTTTTTTCTTTTCCTTTAAAAATCTCCAGGAATGTAAAGCTCCTTTTCTGACCAGGTGGGATTGGTGTTTAGTAATGAGTTTAGGAAAGGAGCAGCATCAATAACATGAAAAGACAATGCAAAGTTTTCCAAAATTCCTAACTCCCTGGTAGTTTTGAAAGCACATGATCAGCTCATACCTGTGAGCAGCAATGTGTCTTTTAATTCACTCCAACTCACCATGAACCAGCCTGTTTCCATAAGCATCCTTCTCTTCTGAACAGGCACCATGCAAAACTAATTCAGGACAATCTTGGAATACTCATGGAAACAACTAAAAGACGCTTAACAACTGCTGATGTGTTCACCTAGATCGGATGGCAAACAGAAGCACACGTGCTGTGTCTCAGCTGCAGCAGTGCTGGCCCCTCGGTGCAGGTACCACTCGCTGTGATACGTTTCCCACTGCCTTTCTTAGATAAGATGACATCTAGGTCAGTCAAGAAGCCTCAACCTGTTTCTCTTTAGCTTGATCTCAGTGCCAAGGCAATGATGGGCCAAAGCAAGGAACCAAGAGGGAAAGTTCTCAGCAGCCCCTGGATGTCACACTCTCTAGGGACAGGCAGGCCAAATCAAATAGCAGCACACACCCCCCCTCACTCTGCACCTGTCCCTTTCCTGTCTTTCCTGCAGCCTCCTCTCTTTCAGGTCTCCAGTGCCACACTTTGCTGGGTGCCATCTCCCAGCATGCGGCCAACACAATCACCCACTGTGGGAGCCAAGGCTTAAAAGCAGCTCGTAAAATCTGAGCTAACCTCTGTTCCCTGGATCCTTCCCAGCTTTTGGTATCCAGATGTCTTCACCTGGGCCTTGCTCCTGCAAGTGGAGGGTGAATTTTCACGCTCTGCCTATGAGCTCTGCCACAGGAGGTCCCTGTGTCCTGTGGCTCCTGCTCTGCCACGTTTGACCCTTCACTGACCCAGGTTCACATGAAATACCAAGGCTGATTTTTCCACTTTTCCGTGGAATGCCGCTCTGTTCAGCCCAGTGCTCTCCACACTGCAGGCTGGCTGCACTCAGGCCAGCTCTGCTCTCCAGGCTTCACACCAATGTTAGCACAATGCTGAGCTACCAGTGCCAGCCTCAGAACAAAGCTAATTTCTCTGGGCTTAGAGCTCTGCTTTGACCTTTCAGAGAGGAGCTGGGCTGCAACTGGCCAGCATTGGCAGTGCTTGTGGCATACCCCCAGGCTCACAGTTCCTTGTGGAGGAGCTCGAGGAGTTTCATCAAATAGCACAGAACTGCCTGGGCTGGTCCCATCACTCCCACTTGTTTCAGCTTTAAAAAAGAAGTCTGATGTCTTGGTGCTGGGGAATGATAGAACTGAAAATCCAGCAAACTTTCAATGCCTACCAAGAATAAATGTTTCACTAACAGAAATATTTTTCCCTCTTGATCTTCCATAACATGGCTGCTCTGTGGCAGTCAGGAGTATGATGAGCTCAGGGCATAAGAGTCCTTTTAAAATCAACACTTACCCACCAAAATTGGGGCTGCTAGGAGTTATATTGGACACAGGAGCCATTTTTAATGTGCAGTCCATGACAAACCTGATTTACAGATTAAAATAACAATATTGTGGCATTTATAGGATGTATAAATTTAAAGCTGAACTGTACTAGCCATAAAATCTCGGATGCTTTAGTTACAGCTGCAACTAGCAGCAAAATAATACCGCAACAAAGCTTTGCAATTAATAATCTCCAGGTTTAACACGTTCAAAAAATCAGGGTCCCTTTCAGAGTGCGTTATCAGGTGACACAAACAGGTGTCATGTCACATCAGGCTTTCTTCAGGCAATAGCTCAGAGCTGACATAAACAGATGCAAACAACTAAGATGAGAACATTGAGTAATATGGATTCAAAGAATGGCCACGTGACCTTATTATTCAGGTTTAACTACTGGTCTGTACTGTGTATTTATCACAAGGCTTCCGCTTTCCTTTAGCCTGATGCACAGGAAAAAATGGTCCCTCTGAACCCTCAGTCCTTACGGGTGTGTGTACTACAGCATCTCTGCCCTGTTTTGAATCACCACTCATCCTGCACTCCTGCACTTTGGCAGTCAGCCATCAAGGAGCCAGTTACAAACCCCTCACGTCTGGCACGGCCTGCGCTGCCCTTGGCCTGCAGGCAGATGCTCCAGACAGGTTCCCTGTGCTCCCGCAGCCAGTCCTGGTCCCAAGGAGCCAGGGAGGGCTGCACTGCTCTCTGCCTCCTGCACAGAGGGCAGGGAAGGCTCTTTATCCCTGATGGAGGAACGAGTACATCCTTTTGTACTACAAGAAATGTGACAGTCAACACTACAAATACTGCAAATACATACTTTACAAGACATATTTTAAAATAGATGTCTTTTTATGAAATACTTTCTCCAGGCAAGCAAGGACATTCTGCAATGCCAGTTCTCTCTTTATAGCATGACTGAAAGTTCTGAATTCACTTCCAATAATGGGTTTTACTCCACCAGTAATTCTCATTCTGGTTTAAGCAAATTCACACTGGAAAACCCAACACTTGAAAAATGCAAGGGGTCAGCTGAGGGAGCAAACCCACAGTGCAGGATCTCAGCCAGGGATAGGTTTTAGTTCCCATTGGCTGCTCCCCTATTTAGAGACCAGTAATAATTCTGTGTGCACTCTGGTCCATGCCAGGTTTGTGAAATTAATGATAAAGCTGGGTGCTGCTGAAAATAAAAATCCCCAGAAGAAATTCTCAGAAAAACATGCAAATTGATTTCAGTTAATTGTGGCTACTATGATGACTGTATTTAATTTTCAGCATCTTTTGATGGTATATGGTGAGGGATAGCATTAGCACCAAACTACTAAGAATTAGCAAGTCAGGGAATACAACAATCTGCCATTTCACAGTAAGTAACTAAGATCCTGCTCACCTTGTTCACCTGAGTAGTAACCACTGGCATGTATGCAAAAATCACTCGTTGGACCTGAACCCTCCTCAGCACAATGCATAGGTCACCATCCCCATTTTGCAATTAGGGAACCTGAAGCCCAGGTTTAAACATTGCTGAAATGGCAGAGATGAGAATAATTACTGTCATGGTCTTACACAATTTCCACCCAAGTCACAAAAGTGAGAGCTCTGCAGTGAAGTTCCTGCCCCGCAAAAATCAACAGCTAAACTCCCTCCTTGCCCCTGTTCCTATTCACTGAACCATAATAACGACAAGAGAGCTATTTGCATGTTTAAAGAAGCAGAACTGAATGCATACAGACTCCTTATAATTAGTTTCACAGCAGCTGCCTGCAAAACCACGTAATTTAGGTTCAAATAATATATATTTTTAAAAATCCTGAAGTGCACCTTGGTCTGTTTTCTGGCTCTGAAACCATAAAACCCAGCACGGTGTGACTGAGAAGTGTTCGACACAAAAAGGTAGAATGCTGGGCTTTGGATGAACATATTGTGAGTCTGAAAGCTGGATAATCAATTAGCATCCTACTGGAAACCTGACAGCCTGTCGTGACCCATTAGGAGGTATTCGGTGCTCTCAATAGCTGTGGCTATAGGGACCATTTACACAGATACCAGGTAAGCCCCTACAAAGCTGAATATGGTAAGGTCAGCTCCTTGTTTTACTTCTAAGTGCTTTTCCAAGACGATTTTCTCTCGGGTGGAATGAACATTGCAGTGCAGCTAAAAATGGCAACACTGTATTTCAGGTAAGTGGGTTGAAAAGTCATTCTCACTGGGAAATGAACTCATGACCTTTTCAACGAAAGGCAAAGCTCAAGTTGTAAAAGTTTGCATGTAAGATGCACTAAATATATCGTTGAGTAATAGCTCAAGAGGGCTGTAACAACATAACCTGCCTAACAGCTCATGCTAATGCAAACATAATGTGCCACGTAAAAAGGGATTAATCAAGTTTTCCTACAGAAAAACTGACAGCCTGTCGCCACCCATCAGGAGGGATTCTGTGCTCTCAGTATCTTTGGCTGCAGGGACCATCTATGAACTGACAAATTTGGGTGACCGGTAATACCACACCAGGACAAAAACGAAGTCAGAGATGTCACATTTCTGGTCCTTCCCAGCACTTAGCTTGCAGACATTTCCCTTTCATTCATACTCTTCAATGTACGTACACGGTGTGCACACATACACATGCCTTGTGTCAGCTAAACACAGTGCGTTAACCGTGCAGTTAAAGCAGAAACCTTTCCTAGTTCCCAGAGCCACTGTTTTTGGTTTATCATCAGAGGCTCATGGGCTCAGTTTTCAGCAAGGAAGCACAATTAAAACTGGTAAGGAAGTTCAAACCGTATCTGATTCCCTTCCCAAAAACCAGAGAAAAAAACATTGTTCAGATTATAATTTAATGTCAGAGATGAGTAAATATGATTTAACAACAACATCAGCACTCTTTGATGAGGGCAGCCTCAAGTCGCTGGCTCATCTCTTCTATAAATTGGAATCCACTGTGATTAGACTCCATTTGGCATTCTGCTGTGCATTAGTCAGTGAATGCAGAGCTTATACCAGCTATAGTTAATGAGGCAGCAGGCGTGCCTTCCTTTGCAAGAAAGAGCTTATCTACATGTCTATAACTGATTTCGTAAGTGAGGCAGCAGATCCTCAGGCCCTGTTTGCTTTCATCTGGATGTTTGAAAACATTGTGTCCTGCAGTGGAAGGTAAAATATTGCTTCATAAAAGGCTGCCACACGTGCTGTGTTTTAAAAAAACCACAACAACACAAATCCCCACTCCCCTCCTGCCTTCCACAGAATAATCATTTTAGAGTAATAGTTTCAGACACCTTGGTTCTTTGCTGTGTTTATGATGGCAGTGTTTTATCTCCTTGTGCATATCACGTTGTGATTACTTTATCAGGGATTTACTGGATGAAGTAGCTAAGTGAACACTAAAAAATTTGAAGCAGTACTTTCACCTAGCTATATTCTAACATAAAAGATGCTTCAGTGAATTAGAATCTCTTGAGCTAATTTATTTAATGGCTCTATATAACTCCAGTCCATCAAAAAATACTGGGACTCTAACTCACAGCCACTGCAGCTATTTACCCTATTGCAAGGCTGGTGCCAAACGCTGCCAGATCAGAATGAGAGCCCTACACGTTTATTTCTGTAGGATGACAAGGTAGGGTGAGTTGGGATCTGCAAGTCAATCTATGAGGCCCATCAAGCCTTAATTATTTTTTTTATCCCAAAGCCTCCACAAATCACATTTTGATTAAAGCCAACATTACCCACTCAATTAGAAATGTTGGCAATGTAGAGGCACTATCATAGTCTATTTATCTAGATTTTTTCCTGACAGAAACTGTGCAAACTCGTCTTAATGTAACAAAGCACGCATGAGATCGCTGAGGGTACAGGCGTCTCCAACAGTAGTGCTGTGGCAGCTTAGGGGGGTATTTAGCACTGGAACACATTCCTGGCTGACTTTGGAGCCTCTTTTGGGTTTATGTCTTTTGGTATACAGCTATGGGGGTCGCCCTGTACCTTAGCTGAACTGAACCACAGAAAAGAAAAAAATGAGGTTAGAAGGGACCACTGAAGATCATAATCAAGTCCAAACTCTTGTTCAAATCAAGACTAACTTCAAAGTTGGATCATGTTTCTCAAGGATTTGCCCAGCTGTGTTTTAAAAACCTCCAAACGAGATCCTACAGCCTCTCTGGGCAGGCCTGCTCCCTGCTCTCACAGTGACAATTACTTCCTTATGTCCAACTAAAATTTTTCTTGCTGCAACTTGTGTTTACAGCTCCTTGTCTTTTCACTGTGCACTTCTGGAGGGATCTGGCTCCATCTGTTCTGTAGCCCTTTCTTTAGGCAGTGTAACACTGATTACACTCCCTCCTCAGCCTCCTCTTCTCCAGGTTAAACAAACTGAGCTCCCCCATGCGTTTTATGTTCCAGCCCCTGACCATCCTGTCCTGGCTCCCCACCGGACTCTCGCTGTCCTCAGGCACCCCAAACCAGCTGCAGTGCCCCAGATGCAGTTTCAGAAATGCCAAAGAGAAGGGAGAGATCAGTTCTCTTGTCCTACTTGCTCTCCAGCCAGATGTCCTGCTCTCAACAGGGCAACCTTACATCACAACCTTAAGCCTACATTAGCAATATTTTTTGGGCAGTTTATATTGACAGTGTGTTGTTTATATGGAAACCAAGAATCTTCTGTAATCATATATATTTTATCCATTAGTATCTTACCTTATCGTTTTTTTCCAGTAAACTCTGACTGTTGTGACATTTTTGCAGGAGTATTTTGTGGGCAGTTCTTCCCCAATTCAAAGCAATGTGATGAGAAGCAGAGGAGATTGCAATATGCTAACATTTTAAATGTGCTTTTGAAGAGGCCTTTGGGCACAGATGTTCCATAAAACTGTATTTATTATTATAATAATCTGCTGAAGAATTCAGCTGTTTTTTCAGGGGTCTGAATATTGAAGACTCCCTAAATCTAATGATTCTGAGTCTGCCCCACTTACTTCATTTTCAACACTAATAAGAAATACAAATTTGAGAAATATGTATATACCAATGCATTTTAGAGCACCACAGAATAAGCACTGGCTTACACTATAAATGCTGCTAGAAGAAATCTTTCAGATGGAATCCCTTCAAAATACAGGTGATGTCAAAAAAGCTTCTAAGTAAAAGACTCAAACCCACAACACAGAGGTGCAAGTAGAATTTCATGCCCGACCCACAGAACTACATTAAGAGTAGACGCCTGTGAGTACCTGGCTTGTAACAGAACCAAAACACACGGCCAAGGACTGGTTCATCAGCTTTCCTCGACACACTGAGGAGATGCAATTTTCACTCCATGTGACTTTTAGAACTATGTTATTTCCTGATACTAGTTTGGAGAGGGGAACTATAATGGGAACAGTAATTTGAACATCAGAAATGCGAAAAAATTCCTAACAAAAGTATAAATGTCACAATTTTTTTGCTTAGATGATTTGGCAACTCCTTGCTCAAATACCTCCAGAAATGGACCTCTTACCAAATATGGGATGCAGCGACTGCACAATTTTCTTTCAGTCCATGCAGACATGAGAGACTGCAGAAGAGTTAGAAAAAATTAGTTGAAAGACATAAACTATTCTCACCTGGACCCACAAATATTTCGCCTGACTGTAATTATCCATTCTGATTTTGTCCCCTGGAAAGCTGAGTGAAACCCAGGACCTTCCTGTCTTTGCTATGTGAATGCCTCAGTGAGAGCTTCCTTGGGAAGCTTTTCCTTCCACGCTCGGCTCATCCCCAGCAACGAGCACGGGGAGGTCTCGGAGCACCTGGCTCTTGAAACAGATGTTTGGCACGTGAGGCTGGGGGTTGCCTGCTGCAGATAAGCCTGAAAAACCCAAATCACAATAATTATTTACCGTTATTAGCCTCAACAGGGTTCAAACTGGCATCTATTTAATCATATCATATTTACTATTGTCAGGAGCAAGCTCTGAGGAGTCTCCAGAGGAAACTGCCTGTAGCTCTACAAACCTCCTTGTGAGTCTGTTCTTTTTATACTATGTCATGTTCTCAGCCCTTTCTGAAAAATTCCGATTCTCTGTATCCACCCAGAAATGAAAATGTGTTATTGTTAGAGATACTAAATTCATATGCTATTGTAATTCCAAAAACATTGTATTCCACTGTGGAAAAGCACTGTTTTTTCATCTGTTCATGAACTCTGCAGTCTGTAGGTTCACTGGGGGACTAAAATAATGCTGAAATCCTTTGCCTTTTCCTCATTTTTTGCAGAGAAATATAGTGGAAAACGGTTAATTTTTCATTCCACTATTTGAATATTAAATGCTCTAATTTCCTAACAATGCAAGAAGAAATATTTGAATTGTTTGCTTGCAGATGATTATGACAGAGGAAGCTGCTTTTCCAAATGGGAAAGGGTTCATGTCGTCTTGTACCAAGATCAAACAATTCCCACACCTCGTGTTTCCAGGGTCCTGGATCTACTGCAATAAGATCCTCTGCAGAATCACTTGTGCTCCTTCCTTCTTGTTTGGTCTGGAGGTGGTTTTGGAGGGGGTGTGCTCCCCATGTCCTCAGAGTCCCTGCCCCAGCCAGGCTCTGAGCCTTGTGCTGCCTCAGGAGGCTGATCCATGTCTCAGGCAGAGGAAAACCCTTCAGAGGATTAGTGAGACTCCGGCCCTGCATCACCACCACCACTGCTGGGAACAGACAGCAGGACCAACAACCAAGTGTTCCTCACACGTACAGCTGTCCTTGCTGCCATGTGTGCACATTCCCCAGGATATTCATACACTTCAAGGAGGAAGAGGCCAGAAAAATAAATGAAGTTAGTCCAGGCAGAGGTGTTTCTGGCTACAGTATGTATTCTGTGCTAATAAAAGATGCAGAAACCAGCAGTCCTCTCAGCAGAGCACCAGCTGTCTCCACATGCTGCAATAATAAGCTCTGCTCTAAAAACCTGGCCTTCCACATCCTGTGTGTCAAATACAGAACCAGTAATGGTCTACAAACTGCCTATAACCATCGCTGTGCTTCTGAGTTACCACACAATTCACTGATACAGAATAAAACAGTACTTTTAAGTTAGAGCAATACAGTAGTGGCTCAAGTATCAAGAAACTTTGACTTGGCACTATTTTGTGCCCTTTAGTAAGAGAAACATGCCAGGCATGGTTATGGAGTATAAAATCGTACTTAGCATGAGGTCTGATGCCACAGTGGATTAAGAGTGGGAGAGCTGAAGAAGCAGTAAAAGTGGGTGCAATGACATGCATCTCTACTTCTTCCAGTACATAAATGTAGCATATTTTCCCTAAGCCATTAATGGACTTGTTTTGCACTAGCCATGGGGCCCATTTGCTTTGGGATCATCAGCACAGAGAGAAGGCTGCTGTTAAAGGACTTCCAAGTGTGAGCAATGGTTTCCAAGCACTCAGCAAAGCAAAATAAACTTTTACCAGAACAGTTGAAGGCACCTCTTCCCCCAAACACCTGCCAAATTTAAGCTTCCTAGCCCAACTGCTGTGGCTTTTAACAGCGGCTCATTAGCATTCTCATGCAATTTTTATAATGGGGAAAGTGTCCTTTATGCTTCACCTCATTCTCAAAAACAATAAACTATTTTTTGCTCAAACTTTATTATAAATAATTATAAAATGTAATTTAAAAAAGAGTCACCAAGGTTGGGAAATTTTTGCTTGAGAAGCAAAAGATCCAAAAGATATAAACAGCTGCTCAAATAACCCCTGAGTGGAAATGGTCTTGGTCTCAGAAGGTTGGTATTTAAGCTGGCATGTGATTTTAAGCACTTGAGTAATCCCTAAGAAACAAAAAAAAAAAATCAAAACCCATGTGCTGCAAGTTACATGTAAGTACAAAATCTTGCTAACCTGGGACCGTGGACTGTAAGCACAAGCCAAAACCGAGTAACTTCTATATTAATGCTGAAAGTTACACACTCATTCAAGAGCTTGGAGTAGACACAACCTAATGCTGTTCTCAAACTGCTCCAGTATTTCTGAGTGCCGTGTAATATATTCTGCCGTATACAGTGTCATGTTAATTTTTATGCCTTGCAGTAGAATGTGCAGCGAAGTTGAATTACAATTGCTGTGGGAATCGTAACACTGGAAATCATGTCTAAATCTCAGCTTTAAGGCTCTGCTAACATATCTTTTACATTTAATTTCCTTTAGGAAAGAAAAAAAGAAAAAGGAACAACTGGCTATTGTTGGCTTTGCCAGTAAAAAGAACCAAGATGCTCCAGTATGGGTTATCTGGGGATCTCTGTCCCACTCCCTTGTTCTCCTGCTGGTTTGTTTTTAGCCAATGCTGCTGTTCCAGAGACACCCCGATGAAGTGTGCTCTGTGACACCTTCGTAAGGCCTCATGGAAAAAAGGAACAAGGATGGAATAAATCTTTTAATCTTCACACACACCCTCAAGGTTATTCTGGATTCACAGTCCAGAAAAGAAATGATGTGAGGCAAAGTTATATCTCTTAGTAATCAGGGCTCAAGGCCCCTCCATGGAAGAATCAGCAGAGATACACTTAAAGCAAGGTGAAAAAAGGAGAGAGAGAAGCAAATCTGACATTCCCACTGAAAAGAGCCTTTATCATTCCTCATGTGATACAGGAACAAGGTGCAATAAAGACTTTTTACAGCCAAAATGTCATTTTGTTGACTACTGACCTCCAGTCTTCTTTGAACTTTGGAAGTGATTTTAACTGACTTTTGGATGCTCTCTTTTAGTTGCCTTTTCTTTTTCTCTTGGACTTACCAAGTGGCCTTGTTAAACCTGTCCTTTTCTTGGATTCCTGGGTGTTTTATAAGTATTACCAGGATAAGAACACCTCTGAGAGTTTTTTAACTATAATTGTTTCTAAATTTCTGTATATAACTTGTAGAATAGTTTGGTGCCTTTTTTCCCTGAAAGGGATGAATTTCCATAGAAGAAGGAGAGTGCCAAGGTTGAAATGGGAAAATCACTAGGTTAGAAAAAGGAGGGTGATATTGTGCTCCTAGTATCTAAAACCAGCATTCCCAATTCATTTTGGTGCCATGAAAGATAGTGCTAAGAGTTAGAAAGAGAGTGGGACAGGCCGTCAAACTTTCAGCATTTGGACTCCATCTCTCTAAACCCTTTCATGACATTGCATTAGAGCAGTACAAAATGGAAAGAGGTGAGCAGGTCCACATTTGTGTGTCTGAAACACCAGGAGGATTACACAATTCCTGTGGTTTTCACCTGATGTCTCCTCATGGGAATCATCAAGCACCATCAAGCAGTTGTGCCTGCATGTACATGGATATGCACAGGTGCTGTGCATGTCTACATTCCAAAAAACCATCTGTGAATATCTTACAGCTCCTAAAAATATAGACATGTTTTTGGAGCTTGGTATTTTTTTAGTGTTTGCCATCTTGTATTTAAAAGTTTCTTCCTTCTCCAAAAAACCTAAGTTATTTTGAGAAAAAAGTATGAGTATTGGGGGTGGTCTGCCTCATAAAGAGCCACAGGGCTGGGGGCCAGCCAGCTCCTTCCAATTATCAGGTCCAGGTGGGAAGAGATCAGGTGGTTCCTACAAAGGCTGAGGGACTGGATCTGGAGTGGGAGGTTTCTGTGAAGTCTGTTTTGGCTGAGGGGAAAAGAAACTAGATTTTACTAAGTTTGAAAATAATGTGACTGCTGAAGGTGTGGTGTTTGATGTTGTTGGGCTGGGGGCTCTAAACCATAGGGTCCTATGTGTACCTTCAACCTGTCTGTTAGACTTGTTTGCATTATTTCACAGAATCACTGAATACGCTGAGCTGGAAGGCACCCACAAGGATCATCCTCAATAAAAAAATAATGAAACTGCCTTTCCCCCTCAATAAACCCACCTCAAACTAAGCAAAAGCACAAAGCAAACCCAACCCCAAAGAACTCACCACGAATATATTAAAAATTCTGGCTAATGTACACACAGCAGAAAAATAAGTAAGCAATCGTCCAAAATGACTTTTGTGTTACAGATTGCACTTGAATGAGGCCTAATGGTGGAAACATTACTGAAAACTGTTTTCCATTGTCAGCATGCATTTATGATAACCATTTTGTCCAATTTCCTGTTCTTTTGCTGGCAGAAAGGGACAGATTCCCTCTCCCTTACACTAAGGCCTCTCCACGCTGCCTGGGCTGTACTGCACACGTGCTCAGTCCCTTCCTGGGGAGCTGAGGAGATGGAATGATGATTGTTACGCAATAACTATTTTTCCTTTATCTTTTGTGGTGGGGGGGAAAATGTACAAAACTACTGGCCACATCTGCAGCGCACCAATTAGAGATAGGACAGGTATTCAGTCCCCATGAATGGTTCAAGGTTAGAGAAAATTACCCACTTTTAGCAGATAACAGAATCCTAACTATCTGCCTTAAACTGGGATTGACTGTGCGCTATCTGAGCTGATAGAAGGTACAATATTTCATCCAAAGACAGGCGTATTTGCCTTCTAGTTTTGCCACTATGTAATATTATTTTGTTGACCTTCAGCCACACTGGCACAGGAATTGATGTAACATGAAGGGATATGACAGAAGGCAATCAACAACACAACAAGATATGAAAAGTCTAAAGAACTCATGTCCTCAAGAACAGGACAATGACTATCCAGTCACATACAGAGTTTTGAGTGGTGAAGAGCTACCAGAAGATACAATGTAAATCAATAAATGTCCACTTAATTCACAAAATGATGGATAATGTAGCAAGCCAGCTTGATTGACCTTAATTTGCAAATCAATTTCCTACACCTTTTTTTTAAAAATTCCCACTAATCAATTTCAGATCAAAACAGACTGAAGCACAGGGGGAACTGCCAGCCCCACCTGCACACTGGAAACCTTACAGTTCCATGGGAGCTGTCCTGGGCACAGCCAGGAGGCACCTGGAGCTGTGCCACGCTGTGCCACTCCATGCAGCCTGCAGGCAGGACGTGCATCCCCCCTACACAGCTTCATGCCATGCCAGAGCTCCCAGAGCCAGCAGCAGCTGTGCACTGGGTTTGTCCCCTGGGGAGAAGTGAGAGAAGCCCAAAGGCAGCACTAGCACCAGCAATGTCAGCAGTGTGTTAGTGCTTTAACGACTGCTGCGTGCAAATTCACCTTTGGGACGCCATGGATGCTGCCTGGCACTGGCCTGAGAGTGTTTATGGATGAGTTGGAATTGCAACATGTGAACTTCTCTTTACCACTCGAAGAAATGACTGCAATGCAGGCAGATCTGAACAAGAGCCAGCCCGCAGGCTGCGCTCATCCCTCCCACCCAAGCACACAAACCATCCCATCCCGCTGCCCTCAGGTTCCCACGGCACTCTGCGGTGACCTCGTGTGCAGAATGTCACGTCTGCCCAGTGACACTCTACAGGGCAGCAGCAGGGCTCGTGTGGCACAGCAGCTCTTGGGAAAGGGCAGCAGGCCAGGGCTGTCACACCCCTCCTGGGCCAGGACAGCCAGAGGGAACCAACTGGTGGCTCCCCAGTCTTTGCCCAGCCATTTCTGTGGCTGGGTCTGCAGCTCAGGCTGTTCTTGCTACCCTACCCTGTGTTATTTTAACAAGGGGGCAGGGGAGAGCAGGCTGCTGACAGTCCTCTCCTGCGTGCTGCAGGCCAGCTGATCTGTGTCAATTATTTCTTTTGGTCAAAGCTATTTTAAGACACAAAATTACAAGACTTGATACATAAGAGCTCTGTGGGATTTTACACTTGGAAAACAATCTTCAAAATGTCCTCGAATATGAACAGTATCTTTCTGTGGTGAATCTGAAAGGGGAGCTACACCTAGTCTCATCTATCACAGTATTGTAGCAACAAAAGTAATTACTGCATAGTCCTTTAACCAACAAAGCACTTAAAGGGCTTGCGAGGGTGCAGATAGAAACAGATTTCAACAGACATGGAAAGTATTTCTTATGTGAGAATTTTAAAGGGAAAGCAGCTGTAAGAGTGAAGATATTCAGAAAGAAGATCAGATCTGTTAAAATAGTCAAGATACCCTTCCATGTCTATACTCAAAACAGCACTTTGCAGGATACGTGCAAACCAAACTCCGTTCATTTGTCTCGTTTCACTCTTGGCTGTTCTTCTGGGGGACTAGGAGAATACAGCTGCAGAGTAAAACAGTTTAAAGCCTGAGCTCTTGAAACAGACATGGGTAATACTTCTCCATTTTAAAATACAGACAGATTATTTCCACAGATGATTTGCAGATGTAACATTTAGCTATTTAAAGACTAGGGGTTTTTTCCAACACTTTTGGAAGAGCAGTAGAAAACTGTATTTGTGGCAGGACTTAAAACTGAAATTGTAGAGCTGTTCCAGTAGTACCCATAGCACCCATCACATTTCTGCTCATTGTTTGGGTCAAGGGTTTCCCTTTTTTTGTCTCTGCCTTTTCTGTATCTCACACTTGGCTCTTTTCTGCCTGTGTCCATAGCAGCACCCTCTGGAAGACTGCACTGATGCCGAGATGGATTTGTGCCAGGGAAGGAACACAATCAGTGAGCAACAAGCAACGCAGTTCAAGGTCGTTCTGGGTTTTTCCCCTCTGGCACCAACCCTTCTAAGAAGCAGCACCTGACTGTTCTTTCAGTCCTGATAATCTGGGTAAAGTGGGGCCCATTCTGCTTTTTGTTTTACCTAATGTGGCAGTGGGATGACAGTAAAATCCAGCTAACCAATCAAA
The DNA here is from genome assembly GCA_013397975.1 of Machaerirhynchus nigripectus. Classification (NCBI taxonomy): domain Eukaryota; kingdom Metazoa; phylum Chordata; class Aves; order Passeriformes; family Dicruridae; genus Machaerirhynchus; species Machaerirhynchus nigripectus. Next base: position 573,458 of record VZRQ01007124.1, read on the forward strand.
GTTTACTGCAACATGTGCTAACAGGTACAGCATTCAATGCCCACCATTTGAGCTGCCTTCACACGCTTCTAGGAGCATTTAAAAAAGAATGAAAATATTTGCTATTGTATATAGCACAGAAGGTGCCTTGAGAGCATTTGTATTTCTTAGGGAAGACAGAATGTACAGGCAATTGCTGCTTATTAAGAGATTTAATCCTACTTTAAGACTCACAAAGAGATCACTGTGTAGACAAGTGTGTAGAGAAAAGACACACACAAAAATGATGTATTTCTAACTATTTGTGGACTCCATACATTACAACATAAAAATATTTAAACATTGCTAGGTCAAAGCTTTAAAGAACCTGGGATCATAAGAATCACACTGTCCATGTGGCTGAGTTGAAGATTTTGTATATCCACATTGTGATGATTTTGTTTATAAGCAAAAAAATATTTGGAAATGTGGATGGGGTAGGTAAGTGGTGAATGGATACTGAGGTCATTATTGGAAGATGGCAGGCATAGATGCAAGGACACCAAATCAAAGGCAAAAGTAAAATTAATACAAAAGGAACTTGTGGGACACGCCAGGAGCAGTGTATATAAAGGATGTCTTAGCTGGATGTAAATATTAAAACATTTGGGGGTGTGTGGGGTTTGAAAAATATCAGGACGAAAGGGATGAAGTGTGCTGTCACCCCAAGGAGTGGAACAGAGCCAAAGAAAGGATCATCTGAGGTGAAACAGCAAGTAAAGCTCACTGACTGTGCCATTTATTTGCTTCACATTTTCACTTTTAGTTACAGCCATCCATTCATAGCTGGCACATGTCCAAAGAAAAATTTGTGAATCTCACAGATTAATAATTAAACCCTTCCTTATTCAATCAATGCAGCCTAATTGCCAATAACATTCCACAAGAAAAAAATCAAAACAAAAGAACCACCACCTTCACCTATTAAAAAAAAAACAAAACAAAAAACAAAACAAAAAAACCAAAAAAACCCCCAAAAAACCAACAGAAACCCAACCCCAACCCTTCAAAAATACCCCAAAGCTGAGAAAAAGAAATCTTGACTATGACACATCCCTTAAAGGCCTATTAATTGGATGTTTCTCAAATGGCATGAAACAAATACTGAGACAAATGGACTTTAGCAAAACTATTTCAGATACGTTTTTTTCTAACTGCAAAATCTCCTCTATTCAATCACCTGTGACAATTACTCCTGAGTTTCAAAAACTATTATCTCAACTGCCTTGAAGTGTCATGGAGAGAGAAAAAAAATTGCATCTTAGTATCTGGATCTTGGATTGATGGGGAACCTAGAAAGGGACCCAGAGGGGTGGTTGAAGCGAGGACCACATGAAGTGGGTGTGTGGTATTTTCTCTGAAATACCCAGTTTAATATACAAAGCAGTGAGCACAGAGGGGAAAAAAAATGCAGTTATACATACAAAGAGTTATGTTTCTTTAAGTATTTATAGATGGAAAACTGGAATGTACAGACATTAAAGTCTAAACCTGATAATCCCACAGTTCAGAGCTGGAACATTTTCAAGGTTATCAGAGTTAACCACAAGCCAGTTTATCAACCACGGACTCAGCTCGTTTCTTGCTCAGTCCCAAACCATTATTTTAGCCAGTGCCTGTGCAGTGCTGTAAAAGCAACAGCCAGTTTGCTTTCAACTGCTAGAAACTTTGACACTCCTGCGGGAAATGGGTAGCCCTTTAAAAAAAAAGAATGGTATGAATAAATTTGCAACTAAGCTATGCTATCACAGAAACCAAACTTTTAAGATGATGGGACCGAAGGCTGAAAATAATGACTGAGAAAAAAATTGTGAAGTTGCTATGGTAACTATTAACAATTCAGACAGGCTGTTGATATGAGATCTTATTAAATATGTCAAACCAAACATTTTATTTATAATCTAAAACCCCAACGTTGACACTCTACAGTTAACAGAAATTAAAAAGAAATTAAAGATGTAACTTTAATAAAGACTTGAAAGTTACGGCTGAGACAACACTTTAATTCTACCTTGTCACTTCACACATTCTAAAAGACCTTCAAAAATCCTTTTATGCTAAAATTTTCTATGCTTGGCCATAGTCTGGAGAAAGGCAGAAGCAGAACCATTTGCCTTCTTTTGAAGTATCTTCTTTGGAAGGGGGAGAGATGGGAACGTCTTGATTTTTTGCCCCTGCCTTAATCGCTCTGGTGTTTAAAGATCACGTTGTGATTGTGCACTGTACACTGCTGCCCTTACTTGGAATAAGTCACACTTGCTCCATTGTTCTTGCCTCAGTGAATCTAGCTAACTTTACAGAAAAAACAGCACCAACTTTCCTAGAAATCCAAACGTTTTCAAGACTCCAGTTCTGCAAAACACTGAAATTTTCACCCCCATTACTCATGTGCTTGAAATTAGGCACGAGATTAATTCACAATGCAGTCTAATTTATTCTGTGGTGCAATTGCAATCCTTGCAAGAACATTAGCACTTTCACACTGTGTTACAGAAGCCAAGACTCCCCCTTGCTTGTGGCCATGTTGGACCCTGGGATTAGCTCAGCTGGTTAGCCAGAGTGCCAACCATGCCACGGCTGTGGGCTTGATCCCTGCACGGGCCCTTTGCTTAAGGGTTAGACTTGATGATCCCTGTGGATCCCTTCCAACTCAGAATATCCTGTGTGTGAATGGGAAGAACTGCAGCTCCTGGGGCTCAACTGAGGACCTGCTGAAGGATCCCAGACTCCACACAGCTTGGCTCACAGATGGCCTCTCAGACCACGTACACTCCACACCCTCAGCTGCCAGCCTTGTAATCCTGACCCATCTTGGGGCACCTTTATGCCCAGAATGACACTTGGATCTTGGCTGTGAGAGCAGGCCTGGGTCCAAAGGGCTGTGGTGACCTACAAGTCCCAGCTGACATTGGAGCCCATCTTGTGGCCAGCTCATCGTGTGGTGTGAGCAGTCAGATGTGCAGCGGTGGCTTCTTCGTGAAGCCCTGGGTGCTGCCATGGTCATCGAAGAATAATTTTAGTCTTGGAACTGAAAGTTCCAGAGGGTGCTGCCATTTCCCTACAGAGTGGAGTAGGAGTAAGAACCAGAGTTGTGCAGCTGTCTGAGTCACTGTGTGACCATGCAGTGAGGGGCCTGGGGAAAGGCACATTCCCAGGGAGCCAGAACCTGCCACCACTGGACAACTTGCAAATTTCTGCACTTGGCATGAAACAATGCTGAAATGGCACTGATCTACTCATAAAATTACTTCTTCCTGTGGAGAAATCCTGTAACATAGTGTGGACCCACAGCTAACTAGCTGGATAATGCTTACCTAATTATCAAGATATATCAGCTGTTGTTACCTTATAGTCCAAATAAATTATCTGTAATGCTATTGTTTTTATCTATGTGAACTGTATTCTTTTGAGCAAGATGCGTTAGTAGTGAGTTTGGATTTCTGTTTAGCAGAATGTGCATTTTTCAAATGTCAAACTGTATTTTGCTTAAGCCTCAGAGTGGGCCTTATGTGACAGAGTTTCCACAGGCAAGGCTAGCTTCAGAGATTTCCAACTCCCCCTCTCCTGAACAACCACGCAGTCATGACCTTGGTGTTGTAATTTCCATGTCTTCAGAAATTCTACAGATACATCTACTTGTGGCATCTCCCAGTAGCTCGAGTTTTAAATAAAAAATGCACTGGAAAGCCTCGCATGTGGAGACCTCTTCTAACCATCACAACATTTCAGCCTTCGTCCCAGAATAAAGCACATGAAACCTGGGTCCCAAAACCAATCTATTTTTTCCTTGATGACCATTTTATGTATAGCCATTAATTTTTTATTCAGTTAAAATTCGGCGATTGCATATTCCTGCAAAGTTTCTGGTTACTGTTTACTGTCTACATATGCCAGGCTAACATATGCCTCTATTCATACAACTATTTGCAGGTGCTGTTAAATCTCTAGCAATCAAATAGCCTACATTTAATATTTCTAATTAGCTTATTTAGTAATCATGAAGGAAACACAGGAATACATTTAGTGGTGTCCTCTCAGATATCCTTAAAAACGAGGAATGTCACTAGGGGCTTGTCCTGATGTGGGTGTTTTTTCAGCCCAGTCAGTATGCATCACTTTAATGTGACTGTGATCATAGCCCCATTGTGCCTGCCAATCCCAATTAACAGAATCAGCCATCCTAGGGCAGAATTTATTGCTGCATGTGCAGCTTACTGGGACATGGAGCAGCAGCCTTGCAGTCTCCAGGCCTCTGCAAGGAGCCCTACCTCTGGGAACGGCACTCAGCTTTTCTCAGCTGTGAAATCTCTCTGTTGAAGGATATGTTCCTGTCACATACTTTTCCTTATGGCAGGCTGAATATTTCCCTTTTCTGATGACTCCAGTATCATCAGTGATATCAAGATAAACAGGAATATATTCAGGAGATAGCCCTGCTGTTAATCTTGGAAGTTCCCATTCAGCCTTGAAAACTAGGGCAGGTTTGCTTATCACTGAAAACATTTGGTTTGCACCAGCACAATGAGTTATTACATCTGAGAACAAAATGGCAACAGGCTTTTGTTACTCCAAACTGATGTGAATGCCATGTTACATTTGTCAGCACACAGCTGAGACATCCGTGTTGTATCACAGGCGTACAACGTAATTCATCTGTGAGGCTCCTCTGTGGCACAGCACCAGCTTTCTTCTGCCACTGTCAAACAATCTTACTTTTGGTGAGCAGAGCAAGTAAGTCACTTTTATCATACAAGACCTTTTTTGGCAAAAAGATAGCACCAGGAATTTCAGCAGCAACAACCAAAAGGCTGTGCATAGTGCAAAAGATATTTCATATCTTTTTGTATCTCCAGGGACTTTCCCTAGATTCTGTGGCAGACAGAGTGCGAAGAGATTGCTCACAGCTCTTTTGTTCCTCATCTCTTCTCACCAATTTTCATTTAAAATCAAACACTTTTGCTGGAGGCAAAAGGTATATTTTCTGGCTTCATGTCCTAGAATTTCTGTAAATTGTTCTTGCACATGTCTGCAGCTGACATACAAAATATGCAAACCCTTCTCGTGATTTATGCTTTATGCTCTGCATGGAGCCTGTATAATTGTGGGGGGAAAAGAAAAAAAGACCAAAAAGTAGTTTTCCTTGAATTTCAGAAAGTAATGTACACTGTTTGAAAAAGATTCCACAGCTTCTTACTGCTACCCTCACTAGAACAGTTCATTTCCACTGTATATCTTGTAAAAAAACCTGAAAGAAACCCCAGAACTTTTTTCAACAGACCTAGTTATGAATCTTAGCATTAGAGAAGGCTTGCTGTTCCTACCACTGCATTTGGTAATAGAGAAAAGTTAGGAAGTAAGTTTAGGAAATTCATTAAAGGCCACTTTTCCAAATGGACTTGCAACCAAACTTTAACTACAAAACTCTGGGCCAAATTATCAAAAGAGCTCACCTCCCATTTGGCACAAGATTAAGGACAGACTTTCAAAGCATTTAACCACTTGAAGTTCTCAGTGTGACACCACTGGCCAGATTTCCAAACTTTCCACTTACTTAAGGACCTAGAAGTAAGCTGAGCTCCTTTGAAAACAGTTATTGGTTTTGGACATTTCAAAACTATATTGCATTGAATGCAATCCAGAGACTACACTACTTGAAGTATTTCTAATTACTTGATAAAACACAAATGTTTCCTTCAATTTCTCCTTACGTAGTTTTTTTTGCATTCCTCAGAAAACTTCTGGATCTATAAGCAGAAAGTTTCCTTTCTCTTCACAGTTCTTACTCAAAAGCTCAGAAAAAGGGCCCTTGCTGATTTACTGATAACTCGAGTAACTTCCACCCTTTCTCTTCCAGATTCATAATCACCCTAAGATTAGGTCTCTTCACAAACAGCAAATTCCCTTATTTCCTTATAGGCTTAGAAAAAAGACTTCTGCTAGGAACCATTTTTATCACTAAAATGACACTCATTAGAAGTTAAAGATACTGAATGAAATAGAGGAATCTCAGATCAAAGTAGCGTGCTCTTAACTACATAAAAACAAATTAGAGCAACTAATGAGAAACAGGCTAAACACATCAAGGACCAAAATGATTAACTTACATTTAGCAATTATTTTGACAACTTACTAAAGCAAGACTGCATAATACTGACCAGCTTTTTCTAAATTAACGCTTATTATATTTACATGAAGAAAGAAATGATGGTTTGGTTATTTAGCAAGATCTTCCTTACCAGCAAAGAAAAAGCAGTATTCTTATCAGAAATTAACTGACCATGACAATACATGACTCTCTGAACTATGCTTTCTGCATATCAGTATGATGATACTGATTCCATAGTAACAACCCGCAGTGTTATCGCAAACCCAAATGTTTAGGGTTTGACTACATGCAGTACTAATCCATTTATAATTAGCAAGACTACACTACAGTTTCGATTTCACCATGATTTATCTGTACTATCACGGAGATTTTGGAGGTAAGCTTCTTTCATATGCAAGTTTCATTATTTTTTTTCCCCTCTCCTGATACGGTTTCAGTTATTAAAAAGGCAATGGAAGAGTAAGGTAAAGTTTCAAAGTACAGCAATACAGTACCAGAATTTACTTCAAACAACCAGAAATGAGGATTGAGACACCTATAACAAGAGAGTTAAGGAATCATGGAATTGTTCAGGTTGTAGAAGACCTTTAAGATCACAGAGTCCAACTGTTAACCCAGCATTGCCAAATCCACCACTAAACCGTGTCCCCAAGGGCCACATCTACAGGTCTTTTGTACACAGTGAACAGTACACCATCCAAGCCACAAGCAGCCAGTTTCTCCAAAAGAATGTTCATTCTTCATCTTTGGCAGGAGAGATTAGGGTTAGCATGTTAATGCTATATGGAACAAAAAGGTCTAAAGCCCCCCAGACAATTCTATATATCCAAAAACAGGCCTGGAAGTATATTTAATGAAATCAAGTGTAACATTTAAACACATTAGTGAGTTCCACACTAACTCTACTTTGTATTTTTAACAATAGAGTTTGATAGACATGACAGTGCTGAACAAACAATTCATACTTATCACTTGCTGCAGTGTGAAGATTATTTGTATTCAGACTCAATGCTGTCTAGGATTTAACACACTCATGGACCAAATAAAGATATCTTGTGAGTTATCTCATAATATGCAGGAAGAGGGATGGTAATATGTATCTGTTGAATATCCACAGGCTGTCTAGGATGGCTGCGTGTCCCATGCAGTCTCTATCAATATATAATACAAAGCTATTTAATCTTGATATAAGAAATAAATTTTTTACAGTGAGAGCAATCATTCATGGAAGCAACCTCCCCAGGACTGGAAGAGTTCCTGTCACTGGAGGTTTTCAAGACATGACTGGACAGGGTGCTAGAAAAGCTTATTTAGGTGCCTTTGCCACAAAAGGTTGGACCAGATGATCCCTCAAGGTCCGCTCCCATGTGAGCTGTTCTGTGGCTCTCCATGACAACGTTCTGCAGGTGTCCACAGGAAGGTGCAGAGGCTGCTGTCACAGAGCAGTGTCCCCACTTGCTGTGGGCTTGTCTTCCTCATCACCCTTCTCCGACCAACCCCTGTGCTACCAAAACTATGCTCAATATCCTCTTACACTTTTGAATAAATTCAGTGTTTCAAAGATTTTTTTTTCCATTGTAAAATCTGAAAGTTTAGACTTACAGGAAAAGCTTAGGTTCTGGAATACAGTTACAGGGCAAATTAGAAAAAAAATCCAACACCCTAGCAGTTATGTGGCAATTGGCATGGAAAATTACCATAATCATCTTAGAAACGCTTGCAAATACATCACTGCTTCTTTTCTTCTAGGTGTGCAAAACTACTCCGTGTTTTATAATTCTGGGGTACCAATGAGACCTGTCAAAGAGTAACTACAGCCTCAGAAAATACTTGAGGAAAAGACAGACATGTACAAACAATGACCCTTCAAGCAGAGAGTGGAGTGCATCCTGAACTTAACAGTGAAGTTGAGAACTGAAAAAATCCAGAGGGTATCTCAAAAGGCTGGATGATTTGACTGATCAGTGAAGTATAGCTCCAGCCTGTGGGCATGTCCTAGTGGATATTCATTTTACAGATCAGCTACCAGCAAGAGATTACCTACGGCTGTTGAAGAGGGCTGTGTGTGATAGCACAGACAGACACAGCAGAATTACCTACATCAACTCTTTCAGGGAGGGGGAGGTTGTGCTCACCTTTCTCCCTGCTCCCAGCACTGGCAACACAGAGGGGCACTGAGGGCTCTGTGCAGGCTCCCACGGCCCTGCTTTGTCACTGGGTGCCCTGGGGCAGTGGTTCAGGGCACTCTGTAGATTAACTCAAGCGATGCTTTCGAAAAGTGCCAGCAGCTGTCAGCAGCTCACCAGGTCTGGCCAGGGCTGGGACTGCTATAGGCACCTTGGACAAGCTTTGGGAGCTTGTCCCTGCTGGAAGGGCTCCTTCCCTGCAGCCTGTGACAGTGTGCCCAAGAGCACCAGCAATTTCCCACTGGCCAGGACCTTACTCCCGCTGCCATTTGAGCTGCTGCACAGACGAGGATGTTACCACGGTGCCAACATAGAAGTCACACAGCCCCTTCCTGTAGCCAGCATCTGGGGGATGCTATCTGCCTTAAGAGAGCAGGTTTCTGGATACATCATTTTGTATTTCCTCTGGCTTGCATTTTATTTTTGGGCCTCTGGCCCAGACTGTGTCTTGAAGAGACCTCAGGTCAAATTCTGTTTTCAGCTACAATGCAGCTGTTCTGAAGGAATTGCTCTGACTTTCACTGCATTGCTCTGGATTAGCACTGTAGTAATAAAGGGTAGAATTTGGATCCTTGCATTCTTTCCCTGCCATCCAAAGAAAAAGCAGGTTAAGAGATTTGCATTTACAGTGCATCAGATGAGGAGTTCTGAAGAAGCACAGAAAACGAGTCCTGACAGATAGAAAAAAACAATGCCCAAACCCAGGTAGCTCCATACAAATGACAAAATCTGCTTTTCTGACTTTTCCTGGTTTCATTTGTCAACATCATTAAACTGTACATGTATTTTAAAAAATAACGATTTTGAAGAACGCAAATGTTTTTAAGCAGTCTGGGGAAACTTTAATCACATTCAACTAAAATGCTCACTCAATTCTCAGATCTAGTTTGAACTCTTATTTTTGTTCTTCTTCAAGATTCATGTGAAAAAAAATTATAGCCTGGGGTTTTGAAGTTGAAAGATTATAATTTGGCCTTCTGGCATGTATCTTTGTCAGTTTTTTAATCTCTATATGCCATCTTTCAGCTTTAGAGAGAGACCAATTGATGTTCCCTGAAGCATGTATATTCTTTCAACACCATAAAAGAAGTCAGCCATTATCATTTTCAATCTAAAAGTTTTATTCTCTTTATTTTCAAATTAATTTGGCTTACTAGTTCAATTGGCCATGTCAGGTTCAAAAAACAAGAATTAATGTAATCTGATTGCTACGGCTATCTATAGGCTGCTTGTCATACAGCCTGATACCCGAATGTGATACAAATATACTCAGCAAAACCAGACACCTCAAATGGCTTAAGAGATAAAACCCTTTAAATAAGCTTGAGACAGATCTGAATTTATTTAAATGTCTGATTCTAAATGTACTTATGCCTGGTAGTAATGTTTACCATCTGCCTGATTCTGTCTGATGAGGTAATTGTAAATCTATAAATAGCTTAACATATGCTGCACATATTCTGGCCTTAAATATAACAGCCTTTGTGTAAAACAACTGGAAATAATAAGAAGGGATATTAGTTTGGGCATTATTCAGGGTAAGACGAGAAAGAAGTATAAAGGGTTTTCACTTTGTATTATTTGTATCCTCTCCTGCAAAGGCCTGGTAAACCCGAAGCATTGTTTATGGGCCTAGTTCTAACGAGCTGTCACTACTTTCTGTGATTCATACCTACCAAAATAGGCATTTGAAATGTAGTAAAGCAGTTACAGTCAGTGTAAGTGTACTGTATACTGTAAACCAAGATGAGAAATGCATTCATTTAAGATGAACAAATAGTTTTGACTTTTCTTTCACATGGTAGAAGATGGGAAAATGATGCACAGGCATAGCAAGCATTAAAGCTTATCTTGAAAGAATTGCTTTACAGCCAGATTAGGGAATTCTTGACACTACTGCACCTACAGCCATTGTACGAGCAGTCAAAGTGCTGCTTCATAATTACAACTAAGAATACCATTAAAGCCAATTATCTACTGAAAGAATTGTAATTGCTCATGTGCACTCACCTAGAATGAAACCACAGGAAAGGAACGATGTGCTCTAAAATCACACAGCTTTTGGAACCACACTTACTGGCTTTTTGCCTACATGGTGGTGAGACCATGAGATGTAACCACAGAAGGTCTATGGCTGGGTAATGCTCTCCTCTGGATCACAGTTCTTAGAAAAATAATTTCTTCAAGAGAGATCATATTTTCTCTTGCATGATTTGTGCTCCAGAATCAAGACTGCATTGCAGAGTTCAGTGAATTAGCCTGGGAAATCTGACATTATCCTGCTTATTCAAGCACTCATTTCAGCTGCTTACAATAGCACCCTAGTGCAGGTGGGGGGGAAAATGATACACTACCAAATTAGAAATAAAACAGTGAGTCACTCTGCAAACCTCCTCCCAGTGGCATGGTCAGTCTCTAGCTTGTCTGTAGTGTTGATATAAAGCTTTAAAAAGGGCCTAAATATGTGAATGGATTCAGCTGCCCACACCAAGCAAATGAAATTCTTAATGTGGAAAGCTAAGAGCAGGGCTGTTCTAAGGTTTCTTACTGACACTGGGTTCACCGAACAGGATGTGGTGCTGTGAACAGTGTGTCACATGTGTAAAGAGGCACTTAATGTGTCTCTTGCACCATTAATTTGTCCCTGATGTTTATATGGGCTTTTAATTTAATTCATTGAAAAGTTTTGCTCCGTTTGTGTTCAATGAGGGTTCTTCCTGAGCATCTGTTTCTTGACCTTCAAAGCCCTCACCTGGCCCAGGATTCTCCCCAGGTTATTCTGTATCAGCACAAAACTTTTGGAAAGCAGGTGAGAAAAAATGAACCAATTTCCAGCTGAGTGCAAATATGCCCAGCCAGACATCTTCAAACCATGGGAGTGCCTGGGCTTCAACCAGGCAGGACTGAGAAGCTGAATGGAAGAAGGAATTCTCTGAGAAAGCTCATCTCCCCTAGAACTACCATTATTTTGAGAGTGCTTGCAGGTATTTTGTAGATCTTTACTCTGCTTTCCAACGCCCTGTGAGGCTGGACACCAGGTAACCTTGGATCAGAAGGTGCCCAGAGCTGCCTGTGACATCTCACAGTTCATCCCAGCCCTCCCAAGGAGCTCGCTGGCCATCTGCACACTCACCCTGCCAGAACACAGCAGCTCCGACCACCTGAGCACAGGCAGCCCCACAGAGGCGCCAGAGCCACCACAGTGAACAGGAGAAACAACGACAACAGCAGCAAGAAGGCAGCGAGAGCACTGCAGATGAGGAGAAAATTAATTAAAAATAAGCAGCAAAAGTGATTTTAATGGGAGGGCAAAGCAAAACAAAGAACTTCAGAGCACTACCTATTATTTTTTACAAGATTTAAATAAAAGCACTATCTCAATACCAATTAGTACTTAATTATTTGTTCTGCAATCATAAGACAAGGAGACATGGATTAAAAAGTGGCAGATACTTACAAAAGGGTTTCAGAAATGCGCTAAGGGTATTCCTGGCATCTTCTGTATCTCCAGTTTCATGGAGGTGTGAGCTATGCATTGTCTGCCTTGGGAAGTGGGTGGAGGGTGGTGGGAGGTGAAATGAGGCAGGGTCAGGTGCTCCTTCAGCAGTAAAGGAATAATTCAGTTTATAGATCACAGAATTCATGTCAGTTGAGCTCAGATTGTCATTCTATTTTCAATAAAATAGATTTTATGCAACTTTTTTTTTCTTTCTTGACTCCTACAGGTAAAAGTTCTAGATAGCCATCTAAATATGTGAACCTCCTCATCACTTCCTGTAATTTTCTTACTACTTCATGATAGGGTCAAAGCCACTTTCTTTTATATGAACAACTTCAGTCATTTTACCTAATTTGCAATTGTGAACAGATTATGGCCTTCATTTCTTTTGTATCCACTTCTATGTAGCAATTTCTAAAATAAAGGCAGAATGCAGCTCATATCAAAGCAGACTGTGCTTCCTGCCCTTCTAAAGTAGTGACATATGCTAGAAAGAAAGTGATGAGATCCAAGAAAATAAACAGACAGAACATGTGGAAAACAAAATACCAAACTGTCCTAATTCAGTTGTATATCTCTACTGGCTTCTCTGTGATCTACCCATATCCTCAAGAAAACAAAAAATACTGATTTCTTACATAGCTGGAGTGTCAGGAGAAGCCCACTTCTGAGTAGGATGCTTTACAGAGACATAATTAAAAGCATTTATGATCTTCATGCTATGTTCAAATTGGGTAGTCACCACCCAAGACACAGTCTCAAACAAGTCATGATAAAATTGAAGTGGCATTTTTCCTCTCCCACTTTCTCAGTAAAGTCAAAACTTGCTGGGTCAGACACAGCGATGATGGATGCAACATCCAGGTAGATCTAAAGGATTTTTGCCTCATTGCCAAGCCCTGATCTGAAGTTATGCTCCTGGAAAACCCATTCAGTTTAAATCACGGTTGGTCCAGTGAAATCAATGGGATTACCTCAAAACTGGGCCAGTGTTACTAGAATATGAACTCTGGCTAGAAATGCCAGCATATATTGACTGTATATTCCAAATGAGTAGACCTGATGCACTAGGGGGAGGGAGAAGTTAGAGGATGGAGTTGCAGGGTGCACAGCAATTCCTGAGGCCAGTGCCATGAAAACAAAATATAATATTACTTTATTTTACCATAACTTACCATTGCCTAAATGCCTACACAGCAAACATCTGCTTGTGTCCTTAGTTTATCTGTCCCTAGGTAATTATTAAGACAGCTGTGGTTACTGTGCTGATCTAAGGTACTGGGCAAACATTTTGAAACATTTAGCATTGATTCATTTATGGCAGAAGGGAAGCCAAAATGACTTCTATCCCTGTAACGATATGTGCTGGAACAGCCTGGGGCCAGGAATATTAGATACCTGCTTTTACAGAACAATGACTTTGTGTCAAAACCCAAAAGTGGGGTTGTTCCACCTTGCATTTTTTTAATGGTATCATGAAATGAAAGGTATTTAAAAACTAGACCATAAATAATGAAAAATATTTGTCACTCTCTCTATATGTCACACACATCCACATGATATATTTCCTTGTGCAGTGACTCTGTTTCTCCTTCAATTATCTTTTGAAGCCTTCTTCTCTAACCCTCCTCTGATACAGAGCAATTTCACTTCATCTTTAAGGGCAATGTGAGCTTGTAGACAAAAACCAGGGTTTGTACTGCAGAATCCTCAGGGCTACCTCCTGAACTTCCTTACACTAGTAAGGGTTTGCAAGAGTACAAGAAACCATCCTTGAGGGAGGCACAAGAGGAAGCAGGAAGTGTTATGTGCAGTGATGCAAGGAAGCAGAAAAGTGATACATTTCTGTATCAGTAGCTAAATCACACTGTACCATGGATCAACTGTTGCCAGTTGACACTCTATGTCAGCAACAGAGATAAGGATTTCAAATAACTATTACCAAAAACCAGACTGTTCATAGTAACTGGTACACAAAAGATGAAATAAAATCAAGAATCTGTCACTGAGTTTAGAAGGAATAATCTGGCACATGCACTATATCTTGCCTTTGCAATACTTTCGGTGGAATTTAATAGAAAACTGTAGATTTTCCTCTTGCCATTTACCTGAATCTACCCTGAGAGTTGCTTAAGGTCAAATGAAAAATTTGACTTTAATAAATATTAAGAAGATCATTACATTTAATTAACTGCTAAAGTACTTCAGTCAGGCCTCTAACTGAACAACACTTTCCTTTTGAAGGAATAGGACAAATATCACCAGAGCTGAGCTTTGTTGTATGGTTAAATTAAGGATCCCATAATTCAAATACATTTCATAGAAACAATGCCACAGCCTTTTGGTTGTCATGATACACAGAGATGAACAAAAGATGAAGGACAGACTATAGGCTCTGGAAATAGTCATATGGCTCATGGAGAAACTCGGATGCAAACCAGCAGGACAGACACTGTATTTGGAGGGGGCAGGAACAGACCTGCACTAAGAATTTCAGCAGCTACAGGGGCTGGACAACCTAAAATGTCCTTCCTTAGAACAGCACATGCATCAGCTGTTGGCATAATCAATACCCAGCCAGGGCAGAAATTTCTCTGCACACAGACTGCCGTAAGAATGGTAAATGGCATTTGGTAGTCACATAAACCAATCGCTGCTGGAAGAACAGATTCAAGGTATGCCATTTCAGGTTTGGCACATTCTTTATAATGAGCAGGTGGATTCAAAGTTTTAATACTGCTAGCAGGTGACCTTTTCAAAATTCTGTATTTTTACTGCCTATCAATTTTGTTTCTTTCTTCCAGGCTCTTGAGATTGTAATCAAAGATGAATAGGAATTGCCAGAGAATTACTGAATACTGAAAAAGCCAAAGCCTTAAAGATGGCTTTCACACAGTGTATGCCCTAATGCAGCCATGATATCTGATTTTTAATAGATTAGGTGCAAATATGCACATTAGCAAACTAAACAATGCAGTAATATCCACAGAGAACCGGTTCCATCGATTAAATCATAAATATAGTATCTTATTATGCTTTTGGGGAAGCAGAAATATGAAAAGAAATGCATGCATTTTTGAATTATAAGAGGAGGGAATATTGGCAAATCTTTCAACAGCTGTTTATCATGAAAAAGAAGTTACAGTTACCATTCCCCAGCCATGCACTCTGAAAAACTAAAAACTGTACATTAATAAATTATAACAATGATGCATGAAGCTAATATAAAACTTTTGAAGGCGGTTTCTTAGTCCAGAGGGAGTTGTCAAATTTGCTATTTGTGACTTTAATGTTACTTGGAATTTCTTCTAGGGCATTTAAAACTCCTTTTGTGGCTCTTCATCAGCAGTTTCACAGACAGCAAAGGCCTTGACAATATACATTTTCACTTTCTGCATGGCTGACCGACTTCATATGCTATATCCAATTTAAGGGTAGTGCAGTAGATTACATTGCTGGAATATAGAGAGCTGCTGCCATTGAGACTGAATCATTGCTGTTTATAGTAATTCTTACTATTTGGTTTTTGACAGCCCTTTGTGACTGGAATAAAAGACGATGCTGAGATTATTGTCAAGCTACTGTAATAGCTAGTAGTGCATGAAGTCTGCAGCAGATGGACTTGAACTTATGAGCTCTCAGATTCTCAATAGCCTTTCAAATGAGCAGTGTTCTCCTTGGCCACGTGTAAAGCCACTGGCTTTGACAAACCCTTATTTCAGAAGATGAAATATTATTTCAGCCAGCTTTCTTTGTTCTATTGAAAATGTTTTATAGGGCTTAATTTGAGAGGTAGCTTAGAATTGAAGAGAACAAATTGATTTTCAGTTGCATGAGGTAAACTATGTTACAGGTACATCCAAGCTGAACAACAACAAAGTGACTTGACATAGTCTGAACGCTTCCGCAAGTGCCCCCCAGCCATTTCCACTGCAATACACAGTTGCTAGATATCTTCCTTTGGCTAAAGTCATAATTTTCCTCATGAATCCCACTAATTCACAGACCTTTAATCTGACAAATAAGAGGCAATAGTAAAAAATTTGTTTGGCATATGCTACCCCAGAAGGATTCTCTTAAGACACAAACAACTGCTATTGACTTGGATGCTGTTTTATCTGCTGTCAAGAACATGGATAGACAGCAACCAGCTTGTACTGCTGCAGGAATGTCTTACACCTGATTTGTCTCACTGAAGACCCCTTAAAGAAGCACATTTCTCTCAGGTCACCAGTTTACTGATTCCTTCTGCAGTGCAAACCAAGTGTCCTTCATGCACAGTCAGCTGTTCATGCCAAAATGGGGCAACACAAACCACCAGAGTGAGCTGAGCTTCAGCAGTTCTTTGGACCCGACCAATGCACACCAGCAGCCCCAAAGTCAAATGATAAATGTTCCAAAGGCTGGTTTAAAACTTTGTCAGATTATTCCTTTTCTCAATATTTAGTATCTTTGTATTAGGATCCATTACTCCTGCAAACTTCTTGCTCTGTTTTGCATATCATGATTCTTTCTTTATAATCTAGCATTACAGTTTGATCTTTTATTACATTGCTGCTGTTCAAGATTCTATAGTTAAAGTTGTGTCAGCACTTTTACTACAAAACCCATTTAAGAGGGGTTTATAACACAGCTATAAAGATGTACTACAGAATGAAAGGTGGTGTACAAAGTCTCAGCATGGGGCATTGTCTTTTTTTTATCACTTTTTAATAAACAAATTAAACTTGCTATTTTAAGCCTTTATGAGTGCAAAGCAATTCCAGTTTATAGGTTATTGCCTATATAATGTGGCAATCAACCGTTATTAAAAAAAAAGTAAAATGAAACAACTTATAAGTACTATGATTAAAACAGATTATGGAAAAAGTGGAACTTTGCAACAGTAAAGGCAGGAAAATATATGTTTCCTTATGCAAGTAACCCCCACACTGAGAATGTGCTGAGCTTTACAAACCCACTTTCCCCAAGGGAATGGGGGAGTCCAGACTGGGGTGCAAAGTGTGAACCTGGAATGAACTCCCCGGGAATTTCTTGTGCCAAGTTTGTGTTGCAAGGACACTGGTTCCCAGTGAGAGAACCCAGGGTAATGCATTCTTCTCTGCTCAAACGTCATTGGAGCTGGCTTCCTGAAAAAAGGTTTTCAAGTGCTTTCAAAGGGCAGGTTGCTCCTGCTCCTCATGAATGTTGTGTGTTTTAATAAAATCAGGCTGATGAGGGCCAATGAAGGCTCCAGAGTGCCTGTTTTGGCCTGTAGTTTACCCTCCTTACTTGCCCTTCTACACCTAACTCAGCAGTGAGAACGCTGCCTATCTGTTGTTCCTGCTTAGTCACGTACAGCACTATGTTTTGAGGCTCTGCAAAACCCCTCCATGGCGCAGAAGGTGCTACCTGGTTGAGCAGCTTTCCTTCATCAGCTGCTTCAAGACCCCGGTGTTTGATGAACAGTCTCACAGCTTCTCACCAGTGACTCAACCCCCAGAATGAGGGCCCCGTAGCCAACTCAGGACCCGCAGGCCTGGAGTAACATGGAATAATGAGTCCAGAGGGACTGCCAGAGAAAGCTGCTCATACTGCTTGCAGTACTTGAACCAGCTTGGATTCCATCTTCCTGGAACTCTGGGCTGCACCCTGGAAACATCCTTAGATACACACATTTCCCTGGACAGACTTGGTGATAGACTAGGAGTGCCCCACTAAGTCACTGCATCTGAGAGTTCATTCATGGCCCTGGATCTGGCTGTGGTGCGAGGAGGCTGGGAGAGCAGTTTCAAAGCATGCTGACTATAAAGGGCATTATAAAAAAAGAGCATTGGCTACTGTATGTGGATGGGTGTTATCTCCAAAAGATCAGTGGTAAAACTCTACAGCATCTCATGGTGTCTCTATACTGGGACCAGATGTGAAGGCAGAGCTGCACCTGTGAATGTCCTGGATGAGACTCACTGGCCAATTCAGATACCAAGAGGGAACTGCACCAGCACAAGCTGCAGCCCAGGCTGCTCATACCTTCCAAAGGCTTTGGGTGCTTCTCAGCTGAAGTATGTGCTGCCAGAGCCTTGGCTATTAGCACTGTTACAAGTGAGGCAACAGATGTGCTACTGCCTGCAGTGCAGGGAGCTCTGAAGTCCAGGTTCTGCTGGCTTTTACTGAATCATGGACCTGAAGTCATTTTAAAATGTTAATATCTTGCACTCAGTGAAAATGGGGCTGTCTTGGATTCTGATCATGCAGGCGCTACACAGATAACTTCACACATGGGACTTCTCAGAGCTGCCTAAATGACAGTATGTTATTACAAACTCCAGTGAAGGCTGGCACAGAAATCAGGAATGATTTTTAGAAACAGACCACAAATTCCAAAGGAATATCTAAAGGCAATGAGGGGAAAAAATTAAAAATTAGGTTTTACAATGGCGCTAGCCACATATTAACAGAAGATCTCTTGTTGTCCTTCTCATAATTACTGTGTATTAAAAAGAATTCATATACTACAGATACGCCTTCAGAGGAGATGAAATTTCAACTGTCTGCACATAAAATACCTGTGATGTATTTAAATAACCTTTTAACAGATGAACTATTAAATATATTTTCCAATATACCTGGGAAGGAATCACTAAATAGCAATATTTTACTAAATATTTAAAAAAGCAATACACTGCTTAGGCTAACAATGTATTTCTACCAATTTAAATGGGTCTGTAATAACTTAAAACAACCTTAAGTACCAAACGTAGAACTGCACAATCACCTCCCAGTGACCCTGGGTTTTTCCTCTTTTGCAAGGAAGGTTGCTGGCAGCAAGGTTGTTACACGAACTGACAAAACCAAGTGGAGACAGTGAGCTGCGCTTATTCAAGTCTCTATTCTTCCATGCCACTCAGCTTCAATCCTGTGCCTGGCAAAACATCATCAGTATTCTCTGCCTCTTTTAACTAAAGGAAGCAAATCAAGAACCAGACAGGCTAATGGGAACTGAACCTCATTTCTTGGCCTCTCGCTCAACCTGGGCAGCCAAACGGAAAGCAGCCACTTCTGCAGGCCCCGCGCTCCCCTTGCCAGCTGGGAAGGCGAGCAGCTCCCTGCTCCCGGCTCCGCGGCAGGCAGCACGCAGACTGCTTTCCCGGCTGTGCGCGCCGTGAGCCAGCTGGGAATCTGACTGCTTCTCCAGGTCTCCTGTCCACTTGCCAAACTGAGTCTGCAGGGCTCCTTTTCCACTTGCCCCAGCCGGTTAGGAGGTGATCTATAGTGCTATTATCATGGCTAGCTAAACAGTCCAAAAATCTCCACGCAAAAATGGAATTTTGGTAAGGTTCCACAAGAAGGGGGACCAAAAGAGGAATTTAGTAAGGAAAGGGCATCCTCTGCACTCTTTCTGAGTTCCCTGTGAGTTGAGTCACATTTAGGGGCTGTATTTCCAACCCTTTTCCTGTTAGCACTTAATCTGAGTCATATTCAACCAGAAATACCAGAGACACGTTAGAGGTAGGAAACTGAAAAAGCAACAGCTATTGGCTAGAGCTGGTTGAAACATTTTCAACAAAACCTGAAACCCCATGAAACCCACCTCGTTTCATATTTCACTGCAACTTGAAACTCAAACCAGATTCGTTGAAAGGTTCTCTGAGGATTGTGGTTCCAGTCACAACTGGCCAATCCATTTATAGTACACAACTTTTTTAGTCAAATTGAGGGCCAGTACAGCTGGGCTCTGTTTCACAATTCTGAAACCTAAAGGAGAAGGGCAGCTTGTCCTGCACACTGTCCCGTGTGGCCTTGCCGGACTCTGAGCTCGGGGAACAGCCCCACCTCCCTCTCAGAGACATGCAATGGCAAGACAGGGCATATCCCCTCTTTTCCATTTCCTTGTGGGATAACCGGACAGTTAAAAGACCCTTAGAGATCAAGAGCCAGGGGATGGACAGGTACAAGGAAAGAAGCATCCTTCTTCCCCAGGAAGAAGGACAGGTTGTCCCAGGAGAGGACAGGTTGCTCCTGCCATACACAGGCCACAGCAGCCTGGTCTTGGGCCCATTTCTCTTCTTGCAGTTTGTCCAAGATTACCTGAATCACCTGAATTAGCTGCTGCATTGAGTGGCTTGACAGATGCTTTGCATAAATGAATTCTGCCTCTGAACTCTTACAGACAGTTCTCCATTGTCATTCATGTTCTGTCTGCACAGCTTCAGACAATCACTACAAGTCAGGCCATTTCTGGTCAGTGAGTCATTGGTCATAATTTTTACTGTTTTATGTTGCCACTGCTCACACACACATAGGTGCTAGTAAACAAAAAAAACCACTCATCCAACCTCAAGTACACCCACAAGCCTCAACTGCCCCAAATGGCCACAAAGAGCAAATACACAATCATCCTGTCTACATAGATCATTTCACCAGCTTTAGTGGCATGGGTATTCAAAACTACCTTTTCCTTTTCCCTTCTTTCTTCTCTCTCTCTGTGCTTTTCCAGGTCTAGTTTGAGTTTTGTTGTGAAGGATTCATTCATACATCAAAGGGAAATCGAAGGCATCAGAGCCCACATAGAAAACAAAGGCACTGTTTACAAGGCGGAAACTTGCTGAGAGAAGCAGCTGAGTTTTGCAAGGCTCACCCACTGACTGCCCCCTTGGAGGTACATCAAACACCATTACTTGCTCCATACAGTCAAACATTTTTCTTTCAAAGACTCCTAATATAATGGATTATTTGTATTACTGTAGTAATGGAAAGTCCCAGCCCTGACCAGTGCCCTGTACGGAATACCTCTCCCTTTACTGAGTTTTGCTGGATGAGAAATAGTCCAGCTCTATGGGCACAGAGGTCCCTGGGGGCTAATCTAGATGAAATTAGGCTGGACGGAGCTACTTTCTATCAGAGTATCTCAAAACTAGGCAGCCAGGTTAAGGATTAACCTTCCCTCGTCCAGGGTTTGTACTGAGTCAAGAAAAAAAAAGGATCTTTTTTATCCTGATGAGTTCCTGTCATATTTATTATACACTTGGACTAACATATTTGGCCATATTTTTGAAGCCCTATCTTCTATTTCTCATTTAATAAATGTTTTCCTTTCTGAGCAGGGTCAAAAGAGACTCTGGCATGGAAAGGCACTGGCAAGCTGGCTGTTTCACACACAGAATTGCACTTTCCAAGTCAAGTGTGGAAAACCACGGCATATTCAAAACCCATCTTCTCTCCACCTGGCAGAGCAGGAGCTCAGTATCCTTCCTATCTTGTAGTCTCACCAGACACCAGCATTTTCCCTTTAGCTGAGAAATCTTAATTATTGTTAGAGTTTTGCGTTTGTGTGTTTGTTTTTGCAATGTTTTTGCTTGCACGTCAGGCTGCATACAACGTACCCAGTATTCTGGAAATACAGCTGAGTCAACCAGCCTCGCTCTTCCCTTTGCTACACTAACCCTGTTCTTCATAGCTGACATAAAAAACAGGGGTAAGTATTTTAAACGACACTCATCTTGCAGTCTGCATACAGTATGAATATGTTTTCTTCGTTCTGGATAAATGTTTCATCAATTAAGTGAAAAAACACACGAAAACCATAACCTTGTTGTTCCACAACTACAGAGTGACTTGGACTGCAGAAGTACAGTGGACTTCCAGTCCTTCAGTCCTCTGCAAAACTTGGAAGAGCCCCTTGTGAGTCAGAAACTTTGGTTAGTAAGGTCAGGTTGGTATCAATAGTAACAAAAAGCCCAGCTCTGATGACAACTCAGAGGAAGCCAACTCAAAGAACTTGTAAGGATTTTGTTTGTACTATCAGTGCCATAAATGAGAACAAAATGGAGGGCACACAGCTGTTTGTTCTGGATAGCCTTTAGAGATTTGTTGCTAGTGTTTATTACACCAGATATATAAAAATGGCTTTCCTATTAGACTCCATTTTCTCTACTCTACTAAACAAAACAGAGTGTTTAAATTCAAATAAATAGTTCCCTTTAAAAATATGGATGCATTAATTTGGCTTACAGGATAATTGCTTTAGTCTAAGAAATACATATTAAAGTCCAGTCCACAGAATATGATTCCTAAGGAATATGCTGGACGACAGCACAAACCACACCTGTGCCTGGTGACTGTTCACACTGAGAAGGGCATTGCTTACCTGTGCCTTCTCTGGGAGAGCTGATTACTGTTTGCAGTGATGGGGCTGTGTTGGCTTCACTGTGCTAGGTCAGTGAGCAAGATTTGAGGCTTATTCGGAGTTCGCAGTTTCATTGGAAGCAAGATGCAACAAATAGCTATGAGGAGCAAATACAAGGAATGATGAAGAGGAATAAATGCTATATATAGAAAATCTGTAAGCTAACAAAATAGCTATTTCACAGTTTAATGATTCTAAAATAATCTGAAAGGTTTTAACAAAAATCTCCACCTTTGATTTTGGCTATCACAAAACCCCTGCTGTCCCTGTGTGTGACTTAGGGTACCACAGCAGGCATTTCTTTAAGGAGATATTCAGAGAAGAAGAGCATTTCACATGTTCATTAAACTAAGGTACTTGAAAAGCCCTGGATTGGAAATAGAGATGCATGTGAGGATGAAGTACCCCAACCTAGAACAGCTGGTATAAGAAGAAGGGCAAGGGGGCAACACAGCATTTTGAACTCTTTTGCTTCATGAACTAGGTTCTGTGGCTGGGAGGGAAAACCCAGCAGAGCTTGACTGACTCTCACTAAGAGACTGCTGCTGGACACAAAGGGGAGCAGCAGGCTGCTGGAGCAGTGGCACCCCAGGCCAGCACCTTGCCAGCTGGATGTGCAGCTCCACTTCAGAACTAGACACACAGAGACAAAGCAAAAAGAGGAAACTGATTTTTGTTTCATCAAGGAAAAGTAATTGATAACATGGAATTGTTAAGGGAGGGCCAAAAAAATCAAATCCCACCAGATCAATATTTCTGTGGATTAAAAAACCAGGTGTTCCACCTTCCAAAAGCTTTAGGCCTGCTTCATTCTGTTCCGTGTTACAATCCCAAGAGCCTCACAATTAAGAAGCCTCTTTTCATTCCTTAGCAAGAGAACTGCTCCTGGCCAGAGCACCATGGCAAGAGTGGGAAGAGAAGTGTGGCTCTACTGAACCTTTGCCCCTCCTGTGGCAGAGGACTGGGTATGGGCACGTGTTCCCTCTTCTATCCAAAACAGGGATGCAAACTCCCGTTCTCTCTTTTCAAAAGTACACCCAAATCTTGCTCCATATGCGTATCTAAAACCACACAGGTAATCTCAGGTAGGTATTGTAAGTATTTTTTGCTAATCAGGGATGGACAGTCAAAATTCTCATTGCATCAGTTCTACTTCCTGCAATCACTTCTTCAGTGATCTTTTACAAACTTTTACATTAAACCCCGTGCTTTCGCTAACACTTGAAATAAACCCTATGTGAATGTTTTTCTTAAGATCAAATTACTGCTTTCTATTATGTAAAGAAAATAAAAAAATTCAAATTGTTTGGATCTCCTCAGTGAATACAGCATATACTGAGAAAATATGAAGTTATACATTGACTCTCCTCCCAAAT
>VZRQ01007125.1:9931-102542 GCA_013397975.1 Machaerirhynchus nigripectus
TTTTCTTTTCTTTTCTTTTCTTTTCTTTTCTTTCCAATTTTCTTTTACTCTAAATTTTGGGTGGTCCATGACATCTGGAGATATTTTCTCATTTGTAGACTGAGAAACTCTCTTTAAGGAAGGTAGAATTTTTACAAGATATCAGAGGAACTATGGAGAAACGCAGAGGTTATCAGGCTTTATGTACTAGTAATAGCAACTTAGATATTGAGCTTGAATCTTAATGGTGATTAAGACCATTTTAGCTTCTCATAGTGGTCTAATGTATATATAAAATGTATATAAATGTATATGTATATAATGTAAATGTATATACAAGTTCATAGGAAACTTCGGTTACAGTCTTTCTATGTTCTGGACTCTTTTTACCAGTAAGGAAGCGGCTAAATTGTTCCTTGTGAGGTGAATTTATTGGTAAATATATCTCTTCCCATAACAAAAAAATGGTCATTTAAAAATAGCAACCCTTTGTTGAAAGGCTTTTAAAAAGTCTATATGTTTGGCTTAATTGCATCTTTAAAATGACTGAAATAATCCTCCCAACCATCCCTTCCTATTATCCAGGATTATGAATAAACCTTTAAACAAATTTACAATCTCTTAAAGGCCTGATTCTCAGCTGGTATAAATTAGCATATATTCACTGAAATGTGTAAATTGGCAAACCTCTGGTGCTAGTAAAGCTATATTGATCTAAGTCAACTAGAAACTGCCCAATATTCCACTGAAAACTCTTCAATAGTTTGTTTAAAATACTGTATTACTTCCAGGATGGATTATAGGAATATAAATGTGTTTTCCATTGGAGGTAAAAATGGTTGACTTTTCATGTCTCTGTAGAACTTTAATAAATTAGCTGATTTCCATAGGGCTTTCTTATACATAATTTCAAAGTGATAAGTATGTTATCTTTAAGTTTATTTACACAATAGACAATAACAGCCATGGTTTTAAAACAAAATTATTTTATTTGATTAACAGTAATTAAATAATCCAGTTATATTTACTTAGCTTTGTGAAGTTTCTTTTTCTGTGAGCATGAATGATGCTTACACACTCTAAAAATAACCTATGACTAGATATTTTGCTTTTTTAATGCTTCTAACACTCAAGTTGGGTGTCAGAGAGTTTAATTTCTTGCACTTCTAGTTATACTGTACTGTACTGATACTGCTTATCATTTCCTTTTTCTTTTCTCTTTTTCTTTTCTTTTTAAGAGCATTTCAGACTGTGTGTAAAAGTTTTAACAGGTTAAACCTACTTCATGTCCATAAGACACACAGACATCCTTTACAGTGACACCATAAAACATGTCAAGAGTTACGTAAGTATTTTGGCAGACCTGTACTCACAGAAGATGAAAATGGCTTTGTACACTTAAGGGTGGAAAGTGTGTCTCTTCTACAAGCAACATTGCAGAGGGGAAAATCAGAAACATAATATACAGGAAACTTGATTATTCTCCCAAGACCACGCTCTAATTCACTGTTTACCTACAGGAGAAGCAAAAAAGATGGCTGCTTGCTTTGGCTGGATTATTTGAAGACTGAATGAATGAAGTATTTGAATGAAGTTGTATAACTTACAGCATGCTAATGGAAGTACTTACCTGTAACAGAAAAGTCATTCAACTCAAAATAAAATACCCCCAAAGGTACCCACAATACATAAGAAACAGATATCCAGACATCATTTCACCTTTTAAATTATATATTTGCTCACATTTCCATGCAAATGACCATTAGGAAGACCAGAACTGTACTTTTCGTAACCACAAGCAATATCAGAGAACTTGCATCTTGCTAAGAATATGTCCAGATCAAAGACAAAGGTAGCACTCTTGAATTACATCAAAGATAGATCCTATTTATAGTATTTTTTACTAGAAATCCAAGTAATATTTAATGTATTTAATATTAATCATGGCTCATGTGGGGCATATTTTTTGGTAACACCATAGATAAAGGAACTTTTTTTCAGTATTTATGTGATTTCACNCCATATTTTTTGATAACACCATAGATAAACTTTTAGATAAGAACATAGATAAGAACTTCTTTTCAGTATTTATGTGATTTCACTTTTCTGCACTATAATTTCAATATATTTTGAACAGACATTTAGAAAGAATTTTAAAAGCACTTTGACAAAAAAGAATTAAAATTGTTGCATAAAAACTTATTTTGCTTTCTATAGAATATGTCCTACAAAGGTCTTCATTTATTGTGAATACTAGATTTGAAAAAGGAAATATTTTGCTTCTTACTTATAAGGCATTTGGTAGCTGTCAGAAAAATACGAGAAATAAGACCCTACCAAAAAAGAACTAAAACATGAAAATTTATATAAGACATTTTCGGAAGAGATTGCAAAACAGCAGTAGTTCCTTAAGTTAGGAGCAGTGTGGAGGAAAATTACATTCTGTGGATTAATAAGCAAAGTAAATTCAGGGAAATAACTCCCAGAATCTGTCATATTTACATAATCTTTCATATGTATTTTATACATAATCTAAATAATGTCTCATTTTAATAAATTAATGGTGAGTTAGGACGAACACCTAATAACTTTTCAGTGTCCTGACTATGTGTATTGGTTCCGGATGGGATGGAGATAATTCCCCCCATAGCGGCCTTCACGGAGCTGCGTGTTGTGCTTGTAGGCAGAAGAGTTGGTAACACACCAGTGCCTCGGCTGCTGCTGAGCATCACTGACACACCATCAGCGCTGTCTTCCCAACCCTCCCTCTCTCCCCAGAGGCCTATAAGCTGGGATGGGCAAGAGGCTGGGAAGGGACACGGCCAGGCCAGCTGACCCAAGCTGACCAAAGGCACATTCCGTACCATGGGACATGCTCAGCAATGAAGGCAAAGAGAAAGGAGATGGGAGGGGTATTAATTAATAAGGCATTTTTCTTACAAAGCAGCCACCACTCATGGTGAAGACCTACTTCCCAGGAAGTAGCTGAACGTCACCTGCTGATGGAAAGTAGATGATAAATATTTTTTGTTTTCTTTGTTGCTATGTGTGACCTTTATTTAGTAAATTGTCTTTGTCTCAACCCATGAGATTCTTGTCTTATTTTCTTCCCCTGTTCCACTGAACAGAAGTAGTGAGAGAGTGGCATCAGGGCCAGCCAAGATCACTCCATTCCATTAAGGCTTCCAGCTTTCAAGTATTTTTGGAGATTAATATTTTCATATAAATTATTTCATGTTTCAGTTTTCTTCTGGAGTTGAAAAGCAGGGAAAAGAAAAAAATTACCTACAAGCTAATTATTCTGTTGCATGTAGAGACAAGCCAGGGCAGAAAAACAATTAGTGGGATGTCTAAATATAAATATCACAAAAGGGATGCCAAAACTTCTGTTTCCAATTCTAGAAGGATGATTGAGATTTTGTAAACAAATTATATTTCCCTTGTTATATTCTGGTTTCTCTTTTTTGCCTCTTATAACATGAGAAAAACTTCCAAATTAAAGAAATACCTTCAACAATAGTTTAGTGTCCCTAATTCTTTGTCTAAGATTTCTTTCTGAAATTATGCAATTAAATGTTGAATAGTAACGCTGTCTGAGCTGATGATATTCTGTAAAACATCCTGTAGATCTACTGAAGTTTCTATGTAATGCTGTTCCACTGCATGGAAAAGTGAACCAATTCAAGTGGATCAAGGTTAGCATGAATTATAATATATTACCCGATTTTTTGGGGGAATTAATTTGTATAAAAAAAGCTTTTTGCAAATATTGTTTGGCACACATATTTTGTTAATGACTGAAGGTATTTTTTAGGTACAGTAACTGAAGAGATTTTCATAAATATCATTCTAGTATTATATGGAGAACAAGAAAAATTTTAAATAAAAAATTAAAGTTAACACCTTTCAATTCAATCTTTAATTGCATTAAATAATATATAGCAAATTACATATCTCAAATGTTCTAGGAAGTGCTCTCCACACATCACAATGAATCAAATCTCAAATAAGCCTATTATTTTCAATGCACATTACAATGATAAAGCAGCACAAAGTCAAACAGCAGTAGTTGAAGATCACAAAGTTGAAGATCCAAAATATTTCAACTTAATTCTATAGTGATCTACTAATTGTTTTGCAGATTGGAGACCAGACCAGAATAAGGACTTAGCCACTCCAATGCACCGCCTTTTCAATCTATAGGATTATACATTAATAAAAGTAAAAAACAGTAATATAAAAAAGGTCTGGGAGAAGTTAAAGCATTAAACTGTGTGTGCAGTTTTGGTTCTTTTAGGCATTAACACTATATTTTAAAAGAAACTTTAAAGTCCAGAGGTTTGCCCCTATGGAGATTCTAAGTGACGAACCCCAGTCATGACGTGAATTCTCCTGCTCACTGAATTTAGTCATGAAGGTAACCAATGCTTCTCAACAGATTAATTTTTTATTTGTTATTGCCTCAACATCTTTTATTACAGCTTGTTATATAGCCAAAATTTCCCAAGAAGAGACAGGATGAACAACCTTAAAAAGATTTAATTCCTTTTTAAGTCCAACAAACCTGCAAAAATGCATTCTTCTGCCATTTAATAAATACATTTCTGTGATACACCTGTGAGAAGGCAAAGAGAATTGGGGCTGTGCAGCTTGGAGAGGATAAGGCTTCAGGGTGATCTAATTGTGGCCTTCCAGAACCTAACAGGAGCCTACAAGAAAGATGGAAAGAGTTTTTTTTTACAAGGACATGTAGTAAAACAAGGGGAAATGGCTTCAAACTGAAAGAGAGTAGGTTTAGAAGAGATATCAGGGAAAAATTCTTTACTGTGAGTGTAGGGAGGCACTGGAGCAGGTTGCCCAGAGATGATGTGGATGCCCTGTCCATGGAAGTGTTCAAGGAACAGCAACATGATCTAGTGGAAGGTAGGTACCTCTGCCAGTTCTAGTGGAACTAGATCTATAATCTTAATTCTAAGTACTTAATTCAAACTACTTTATAGCATGATAAATACTGGAATTAAAAGTGAGCATGGTTGCCTCTCTACTGCCAGTGTGCCTGAGTCACTGAAAAACATCTGCTTATTTGTGAGTACAGGTTGCTGAACAACACAGGTATAAAATTCTGAGTCTGTATTGCTATAGCTAAGATCAAGGGATTGGTTTTCTCTTATTATGTCTGTGATCTCCTTTGTTTGTTTTGGATTCAGCCTATAAAATTTCCCTTAACTTTTCATGTTTTTCCTCACAGCTTGTTATACTTGGGGGCTTTTTAACCCGTGTTATCCCGTTCTGAGCTATTTTCACTTTCTCTGCCTCTATACTGCTGGCTTACATAGAGATTGTACAAATGCATAACAAAATCTCCCCCATGTTCCTCATCTTCACAGACTTTGCTGCAGTGGACAGTTCATTTGGCAGTACTTGTCTTTATGTACAGACATGTGCCTCTGTGTTTTGGGGTCAGCTTCAGCAAAGTCTTTTTGAAGTGCACTGCAGCTCTTACCTGAGGTGTGTGCAAAGGGTCCTTTTCCATTCCAAGCAAAGGGGAGCAGAGGGCGTGTGACAGAGCTGCTCGCTGGGTTCCTGGCAGCCAGTCAAGGGCAACCCACCACCCTGTGATACAGTTACACCCCAAGAGACTACTAATACTTTACACATCCTAACAAGTAGCAAAAGTAACGCAAACACTCACACATTAGGAAGCAGTAAAGGCTAATATTTCAGTGTCGTAAAGTAATCATATTAGAAGGAATATACTCTAATTTTTAAAAGGGTGTTAATATATGCTTAGTGTATATTCACTGCCGGCTCAGAAAAGGGAGGGAAAGTGCATTCAACCTCTGAATTCCTAAATAAGAAGGGGAGAAGATTAAAAAAAAAAAAACAAACAAACAAAAAAAACCAGTAGGATGGAAAAATCTGAGACATCAAACTGAGTAAATGGCTGACAAACAGCCTGATCATTTTTTTTTTCAGCCTTGTCCTTTGTTTTCCCTCCAGATACACCACATCTGTTCATAAGCCTGGCTTGTTATGTCATGTTTGATTTAGGCTGAACAGGGCAGGAATCCTCTTTGTGCTGCATCTGAGTGGTACATGACATGTTTATATGTGAAAATGAAATATGCCAGTCGAAGACGAGGCGTTCATCTCAGCAAGCAGAAGCATAAGCGAAAGACTCTAAAATATTTTTCTAGAAGCTGGACTCAGTTGTTTTACCAAGCTGAAGGACACTTGCATTTTGAAGGCAGATATTTGTATGCAGCCCATGAAGAGTGTAGGACAGCTGCTTTGTATGGGTTTGGCAACAGTAACAAAATGAAATTTTCTACCTTACAAAAATAAACATCACAAAATTTCATGTTTAAGAGCTCAAGATTTAGGTGCTTAAAGATTTAAGAGCTTAAAGCATTAAGGTTTAAGTGGTCTCACAATAATTTAAAGTAAAATAGTATAGAACAGGACTAGTGCTACTTCTAGGGAAATTAATTTTTGAGTCACCATGAGTCGCACAATGAACTCTACCTCGAGAGGAAAAAAAGAGAGACAAAAAGACAGAGAAAGCTAGAATGCTACTATGTAGAGATTCTTTTTTAGCAAAAAGGAGAAATCCTATATTTCCAAGAATATACATGCTCTCCACTTCATATATTTTACATACAATTTCCACCTATTTTTGGCAAAATAAAACTTACTTAGTTTTTGAAAAATGTGGGGTTTTTTTTCTTTAAAAAAAAAGGGTCTTTCTTTCTTTTGTCCTTTCTTTCTTTTTAACTTTTTTTTTTCAAGGATGCCTAACTGGAAGATAAGTTGTATTTTTGTCATGTTCTGAAGAGATAGGAAAAAATGGTAAACATTTATACATTTTCATTATTTTTATTATAATTTCAAACTGATACCTGGTGGGGCAGGGACTGAAGGTCTGGGTGGAGAAGGGAGTCACATTCCAGGGGGCCTACTCTTTTGACAGCCATCAGTGTGCAGGCTCAGAGCAAAAAATTTCATTTCAGACACAGACAAAGGGTTTTAAAGCCAAGGTCTCAAGATCAGGATTTTCCCATTGTCCATCACTATGACTGTTTAGCAAGCTACGAATAGAGAGAAATTTCTTCACTGCACATGTCCTTAATCTGTCCTTCAGGTCTTGTCCACAATTACTACAGACCTGAAGGGTGCATTAACAAATAGATGTATCCCATAATATGTTTGAAAGAACTTTATATGTAGGGTTTTTTTAGAACACTATAGCTTCAGAAATTTTATTTTTTATCTCACCTTTTTATTTGGGTGGGAAAGAAAATAATGTGACCAAGAGCTGTCTGTGGGAGTGGTGCTGGATGGATAGCTGGCAGGAGAAACTGGGAGAGTTACTAGGGAGTGGGAAGTTTTTAACAGCAAAACCTTGGCATGTGAGTAATAGGTTATTTCACCATTCTACTAATGCTGTTGATGTTAACAAGGACAGACCTGTCAACAGTGTAGCTGAACTACTGACATTTGTCATCTCTTGTCAGCTCTCACATCTCTTTTCAGCTGGGGCTTTATTTTCCTAGAATGTCAGATTTTTGAGAAGAGCCCATTTGTGATACTCATAAGGCAAACACAAGGGTACAATGAAGTGGATTTCCATGAGTAATTACATCTGTCAGCAGTGGCAGTATTTATGATCCAGAATCATTAACAAGACATAAAAGCTACCAGGATTTTGCCTGTACCATCTGAATGAGTGACTGCTATTGTCAGCCACTGAATGCCCCGAGGAAAGGTGGGGATGACGGCTTTCTGAGGCCCCAGCAAGAGTGGCAATGTGCTGGTGGAAAACAAGCAAAGAAGTTGGTATTTCCTTGATTCATACCTGCAGAACTGATAGCCTCGAGCAACACAGCATGATTGGCTTATGCATGATTGCATTTTGAGTGTTAGTTTGATTTCTGTATACAGGCTTTCAAGGACAGAATGAAAACAGCTATTCATAAATACAGTCCCAGTTCTCTTTTCTGTTGTCTGGTCTAACTGAGAGCAGAGGATCTGATGTCAAAAGACTTGCAATTTTAAGTATGAAATTAATGTGTATATGTATAATTCCAGTGACGACAAAAGGAGCCTGGCTACGTGACTTTCTCAAAGGTGTAATGGGCCAAAATTTTTAGGGACTATGAATATCTGTTGTAATAGTATTCCATTCAGCACTTTTTATTAAACAGCAGAAATAGTATCCCTTCTACAGTTACTTTTTGCCTATCTAAGGCTGATATGAGAGCAATCTCATAGATATCTATCGATAGATGATACAGATAGATGTAGATGTAGATGAAGATGTAGTCAGAAACATAGATATGAAAAAAAAATGCAGAAAGTAATACCAAGGAGGGGTGAATACTGGCAGGGGTAAAAAGTCTTTTGTCTACTCATTAATTAGATAGGGATTCCAGGAGTGGAGGTTAGTATGAATTGTGTCCATTTGTTTGGGTTTGGTTTTTTTTCGATTAAGAATATCTCAAATATTTGAGGTACAAGTATGGACACATAATCGTAGTTTGTCTTTTAAAAAATGAGAGCTACAGGAAAATACATTATCCTTTAATACATTTTCTGACATTTTCTGAAGACACTTATTTTTTCTAGTGTATAATAAAGTTTATAAAAAGAAAAATTGTTTCTGTAGATATTAACAAGGAAACCAAACTACAAAACAGCAAAAGTTGTTAATAAGTGAGAATTTAAGAACAGATACTATTCCTAATGCCATACTGCAAGGGATTGTGCTTCTACATTTCACACAGCAAAAATAACACTGACTGGATCAGCAGAACAGTAATGCTGTCATTTGCCCTCAGTGTCAAGCTCACAGATTTGCAGTAGTCTCTATCAAAAGCTGTAGCAATACCAGTGTGAATTCCTTAGACTCTGCTTTCTGTAATTTAGTAATCCATGGTCTTGGGTTCCAGCAAAATTTAGATTGAATACAGTGGTGTCAGTTAACTCAGAACAGATTACAAAATAATCAGATTTTTAGGGCTAAGAAGGAAAGGTAGATTTACCAAAGTAAAATCCAATAGGAATGCATAACTTTTGAGATCAAAGTAATCTTCTAGTTTTTGTTATCCAAACCCACATGGTAGCAATAATTCCATTAGCAATAGCTGACATTTGAATACATCATAAGTATTTCAGTGACAATTAAGATTTTTACAATAATTTGATTCATATTTTACTACCAGTAATTTCGTGAAAGGAAATCAGCTTGAAGAAGAATAATTTGGTGTGTACAGTGAGAAAGAGTGACTATAACCTGATTAATTTTAAGCAAAACCTAGTAAGTTAGGCTGACATTATCATAGTACTGATTTCAATTTAAATTAACTTTTGTGCATATACATTATTTTTTGTGTTCACAGAAGTTAATTTCTGCTTAATATCATTATATTTTAAATACCAGTTGAATTGGGATATGTCTAGAACAGTGGAAACAGGGCTTCATTTGGGTTAATGAAGATATATTTATTTCTAGGTGTATTTTCAGGTCCTCAGTGGGATGGCTTGAAAGCAGGCTGAAACACAGCATGCTCGGTGACCTTTGTTCCATCTGTTCACAAAAGGGCCTTTCGAAACCCATAACTCAGCTTCTACGTATTGCACCCAAGAAGTCTTAAAAAACCATCTCTGTCCTCCATCAGTAATATGATACTTCTTCAAGGCATACAAAATCTGTGTTGATGGCTTAAAGCTAAGAAGGCAATCTGTGATCATTCCCAGCTCATCCACAGCACTTGTAAATCTGCTACTGATTTCCTAAAACAAAGAATTAGTGTTTTCTGTTTCAGATGCTGCATTTTTTTCTTTTTTGTCTAGCACCTGTGCCTGAACATAGAATCCTGGATCTAGTTCTGGGATCCACGATACAGGAAAGTCACCTGTCTGTTAGAGCAGGCCCAAAGGAGGACCATGAAGATGATCAGAAGGCTGGAGCATCTCTCTTATGACAACAGGTTGAGGGAGCTGGAGTTGTTCAGCCTGGAGAAAAGAAGGCTCTGGGAAGACCTTATTGCAGCCTTTCAATTCTTAAGGAGGGTTTATAAGAAAGAGAGAGGTTTTTTAAGAGGATCTGTAGTGAAAGGAATCAGGGCAATGATTTTAAACTGAAAGAGGGTAGGTCTGGATTGGTATTTAGATTGGCTGTATTCATAACAAGGAGGTTGTTGTAATACTGACAGAGTTTGTCCTGTGAAGATGTTGATGTCCCATCACTGGAAGTGTTCAAAGTTAGGCTGGATGGAGCTTTGAGCAACCTAATCTAGTGGAAAGTGTCCCTGCCCATGGCCAGAGGGTTGGACTGAATGATCACTGATGGTTCCTTCCAATCCAATCCAATCCACTCTGATTCTATGAGAAATGGACAAACAATAATTTGGAAAATAAGTACATCACATTTGACACAGGCAGGATGAAGCACATATGCATACATAAAATTCAGAATAGAAGCTATCTAAATTAGTTCTACTATAGACTTTATGTTGGTATGAATCTGTGATTTCCGTTAGAAAGAAAATAAATGTATTTTAGCTTATACTTATTAAAATTTTTTTTGGTTTCTTTTTCTCAGAAGAAAGGGTTACATTTTAAATATCTGTTAGTGTTACCTAAATGGGTTAGCAGTTCATGATACCACTGTGTTATATACTGTTTGAAGAAGAGAGCACTGATTTTTTTTAAGTTTGCATTATATGAATTTGTTCATGGGAAGCTGATGCCTATTAGGGAGGAAAAGAGATGGCATTGATAAAGACATATTTCGATCCCTATTGTATATGAAAAGAGGTCATCTGTAGGAGAAATACATGAACATAAATATGCAGTTTAAAATATAAGTTTAAAATATAGGTCCTAAAAGAAGGTATTTTTACAACAGCAATATAGAACTATTTGCACTAACATTTTGATATTATTGTAAGAGGACATTATCTTAGACCTTTAACACCATTAAGGAAAATGAAAATCATAATTAATACTGAGAGCTCTAATAAGCTCGTCAAGTTTTGAATCCTTAATGTGTGCATTTAGTTCAACATGTCTCTGTTGAAACCAATTAAGTAAATTAAAAGTAACTTTTTAATTATTCCTTTTTTGTTATATTTTAACACATTTACTAATTGCTTAAAAGTTCTCTTAGTAAAAGGACTGAAATCAGATTTCTGGCCTAGCAGTCTTCTCATGTCATCACATATTTTACTGATTTTTTTGCTGGGAAATGAAATATTGAGACAATTGTTCTAGAAATATTTCTGTCTTTGTAGGTAACTAGATTTATGTGTTTCTAACTTAGAGATAAAATATTCTTTCATATTCTCATTTTGGAGATTTGTGGAGAAGGAATACAAAACTAAACTCATGTTTGCACTACGTATTTGAGATTCTCACAACACATAATTTTCACCTTAGAAAGAAGTCAAGAAAAGCTTAAAATGCCCTCAAGGCTGCAAGTTCATATCTGGCCTATCTCACATTAAAATCCACAGAGGAAATATTACCTCAAAAAATATTGGAAAACAGTCAGTAGATAGTAAATTTCACCTCAAATTTCAAATTCCACTTTAAATATTCCAAAGAAAAATGAGTCAATCCCATTTTTAAATATATCTCATTTAAAAATGTATATGCAATTTATGTCAAAACCGAAAGATAGATAAAATCTTGGTTTTCGGTTCAGATCTCAAAACAGT
This sequence comes from Machaerirhynchus nigripectus, assembly GCA_013397975.1. Classification (NCBI taxonomy): domain Eukaryota; kingdom Metazoa; phylum Chordata; class Aves; order Passeriformes; family Dicruridae; genus Machaerirhynchus; species Machaerirhynchus nigripectus. The sequence goes on from VZRQ01007125.1 coordinate 21,631, forward strand.
AACAGCAAAAGATATGTCAAGTACTAACACAACTATTATTTTCCTTTTATGGGTATAATTCTTCATCCATTACCTGCCTTTCCTTTAATTTTAATCATATAGTTGTTTGGGTTTTTTTAAAATTTCAGTTGATTTTTAACAGAATATTATGATGTTTACATACCTTCACCCTTTTCTCTGAGTCAAGTTTCCAGTTCTCCAGCTTTTTCTAGGAGACAGCAACATGGAGTAGAGGATTGGGTCAAATCATAAACAACAAAAAATCAAGACAATGCAAAAGTAATTTGTTGTCTGAGGTCCAACACAGTGGAATTTTGTGTAAGGAGTGAGCTGATTTAATTTTTTCTAGCAGGTATATGGGCAAGCAACCTTTGGACTTTCAGTGTTCCTATAACAGGAAAATTTTTCCCTGAGCAAACATAAGAAATAAGAGATCCCTTGAATGTGTAATTAATATAACCACTTATTGTGATGGTATTTAGTCTCTGTGTAACTGAACACATTTAGTTCCTGTGTAGGAATTGGTAAAATTTCTTCCAATTGCATGCACCTGTCTGCAGGTACCAGCTTCCTAATGGATGATATCTGAAGGCTTCAATATATATACCCAAATAGCATTCCTCTGCATGGTTTTATCCAGTTTACAACTCTGTATTCAGCTGTATTAACATCCATGTTCTAGACTGAATTAAAATTAAAAAGCCAGTGAAACATCTGCTGTGTTTTTGGAAGACATTTGTTGAGTTAGACTTGCAGATCCAGCAATACTGAGCAGTGGTGTACGGATCAGTAAGGCTACACGTTAGAACCATTAAAATATTTTTTTCTTATGTTGGATCATCTCCATAATTTTTTCTCCATATAGCACTATGAATTGCTAATTGCGTTGTGTGAAAATACAAATTAACACAAAATGAGAGCAATTCTGATCTCAGTGTTGAGCTATTTATAGACACCGAAAATTAATCGCAATACCATAATGTAAATATTAGATATACAGAAAAAGTTGTGTTGAAAAGTCAGAAGAATAGCTCACTAGATTACTAAAGGTAATAGAGTTTAATTGCAGACATAATATTTGTTAGTATTCATTAGAGTTCTCTTTTTTTCTGAATTTTAGTTCAATACCATAAGGTTCATGATCTTTCCATATACTCAGTTACATGTGTTGTACAAAAAGTACACTCCTACTGTTCACTGGCAAAGTGGAATAAACTCTGGCAGAATTCAAAAATAGTACAAATTCAATTTTAATTTTTTTATGAGTCACATTTCCTGTGAAATTAAAGGAACACATTGAAATGTTCTGATTTGTTTGATCATTTCCAGGCTTGCTGGCCAATACAAATTTTTGCAAGCAGTGTTTAAATATTTTAGAATTTTTGATTAAAGCACTTTTATAAATACATGAAACAGTTTGTGACAAGTGAGTCACTATGAAATGGTGTATCACTGAACTTATATTCGAGAAGAACTATAAAAGTTTAGTTTATTTTCCTATTTAAAAGGTAAGATATAGTTATCTAATAATTATTATAATTTCTTTTCTCTGAGTACATATATATTGTATGTGACAAAGCATCATAATGTATTTCTATTATTCCATTACTCTGATTTGGCCACATAGAAAAAACTCAATATATACTCAGAATAAATAATATATAAAATATTTAGCATAGATTCTTAATAAAATAAGTGGATGTGCTTACTTTCATCAATATGCAGAAAATCCTTTACCAGTGCAATGTTATACAAGAAAAGCATATTATTTCATATAAGCCTAAGCCTCAACTTTAACATCCAGTTTCTCCTCCTAGTGAACTAACCTTTTGTCTTGCTATGCTTGACAGTAAACAGCCTACGGTGATTTTTCCCTTAAAAATATTCCCATCACATGTTGTACTGTCAGAGTGATTTAGGCCACTGTTTCTGAAAATGGTTGAAGTTGTTTCTTTTTGCTATACAAGTATTTGCATGATTAAAGCAATCACATATTGTGTGTCCCATTAAAGACATTTTCTAGCCTTATCACAGCTTCTTAAAAGAAGTGACCAATTTCATATGTACATAAATAAACTTATCTGGAAATCTATCCTAAGAGAAGCTAAAAGAAACATGATAGGGATTGTTGTGCTCATATAGACTTAATTCCCTGTAAGAGCAACATTAGTGAGGTATATGTTATTAACACTAGATTATTCATGTCATTAAGAAAATATTATTGCAAAGAACTGAAAATAAAAAAGGGGTTGAAGAAGTTTTAATTTTTCAAAAACTTTATTGTAGATGAATAATAAAGACTATCTTTTTGAAGATTTTATTTATATCACTGAAATCCCATCCTCTTTTTTTTTTCGTCCTGAAATAATTAGTTTCTGGAGAAAAAATATATTTTCTCAGAAACATATGTTTTAGGCTTTTAAATTTCTTTTTTTAATATGCCACCTGCATGAGAGGTCTATGATATTCTCTGGCATGTCAACACTAAGGAAGAAGTTGGTATCAAGTTATCAAAGCATACATTATATTACTAAGGAATCAGGAAAACAAAATGATAAAGTTCCTAATTTTCACTTCTGTGAGACATCACAGTGCTATTATTAAAACTAGTTTTTTGAACAACTTGGTTTATTCTGACCTAATGTGACAAGTATGTGAAAAACTCCAAGGCATAGGACTTAGTCTGTAATGTATATTGAGAGGCGGACTAGATGACCTTTAAATGTCCCTTCCAACCCAAACAATTCTATGATTCTATATAGATTTACTCATTACATAGTAAGTAGGTGTGCTGGGAAATATGAGTAGTTAATAGTAGTGGTAGTGCACACGGCATATACAATGCATGCACTTGCAAGTATGGATTAACTGTGTAAGCACACTAATAGGATACCTGTAATAGTGCCTGATTATTAAGGTCTTTCTTCTTTTTCTCAGATCTTATTTCCATACAACAATGTTTTTAAGACAACTGAGCTGAATTTCTACATAACAGTCTGCATCACCCTGAATTTTGGGCAATTTTTGGTTTATATGATTACCTGATTCTGAGAACATGGCTAGAGTTCTTGAGCTCTTACACTGTGCTTTGTGGTGCTTTGGAGCTGTTTGGAACTGGCTGTGTCTGGCAGAGGGTGGCCCCTGGCTGGTCTTCTCAGAGGCCATTCCTGCAGCCCTCCCTACTCCCAAAATCTTGGAACCTACACCCAATTCAACCACCATTATCTTTAAAAAGTGTTTGCTCATGTACAAGAATTCCCTGTATCTCTACTTTGCTCATTGCTTCTCATGCTCTCTCTGGGCCCCACTAAGAAAAGCCTGGCTTTATTTACTTTGTTCCCTCACCATCAGATATTTGCACATATTGACAAAATCCCATCAATACTCCAGACTTCACTCTACCAAGCTGAACAGTCCCAGATCTCTCAGCGTCTCCTCATGTGACAGATGTTTCAGTCGCTTCATCATCTTGGTGGGCCTTCCTTAGACTCTCTCTAGTATGTCCATGTCTCTCTTGTACTGGAGAATCCAGAACTGGACCCAGCACTCTGCATGGCCTCACCAGTGCAAAGCAGAGAAGAAGGATTGTTCTCCTTGACCTGCTGGTGACACCTTTGCTAATGTAACACAGGAAGCTCTTGGTTTTCTTTGCTTCAAGGATGCATTGCTGCTTTGTGTTCAGTTTGTTTACTAGGACATAGAGGTTCTTCTCTGCAAAGCTGCTTTTGTGTTTGAGTTCCCCTAGAACTCATTGAATATACCATCAAATGCTAACACTTTTTTTACTGTTTTTTTCAGTTACTTATTTTAAAATCTCTTTACTCAGGTGCAATGCTCTGACTAATCCCCACTAAAAATAGTTTCAATGTTCAAATCTCTCTACTGGCCTCTCTCATAAACTTTGAAGCAAATAATTGATTTAGCTTCATTTGCACTCATTTTATACTCTTGAAATCCTATTTTACACTCTGATTACCTCTCATGCCTTTTTGATTTTCTGGCAGAATCCTTGATTCTGACTGTTTGATGAAAAAAATAAATTGCATCCCATGAAGGAAAAAGCATTTCACAGCAATTTTTCTAACACAAAGTTATGGGTTTTGACTAATCTATGATAACTGCTATACACAGGAATCTTAATAATATCTTGAAAAAGTTTCTTGTTTCTTAGAGACCCCAAAAATCACAACCTATATGAAAATTCATTGCAAAGGGATGCTATAAATGGCCACTGACTCCAAAACCTCTGGCCCAAGACCCCTGTTATTTTGGAACCCAGCCTCAGTGCACACTGACAGACACCGGCACATGGACACATAACACCAACAGAGCCAGTCATACAGATGGCTGCAGACAAGATGCTGCCTTCAACAGCACCCACATACAAGAGTCCCACCAGACACAAGCCCAGACAGCCACATCCCCTCCTCTTCTTGGTCTGCCAGAGGCAGGAGTGCACCAGTGAAGCAGTGTAGAGGCAGAAACATCACACTCTCAAAGCTGACAAGCAGGAAGACATTTGTGAATCCCTCAAGAACTGGTCTGATACCTCTACCTGCATCCCAGCTTCTCCTACCTACGTACATCTTTCTTACATTACAGACCCTCAGGTCTGGACTCTTACCAGTGTTGGACCTCAAGTTTGCCTGTAGTTTTCTCATAGCCCAATAATTAGTGTGACTTGTAAGGACTGATTCTTATCTTTGTCTTCATCATTTTTATCAGAGTTATTTCTCTGTGCATTTTCTTTATGGCTTCCTCATTTTCCTTAATATACCATTTGACATCATCTTTGATCAGATAATTTTACTGGAATAAACATTCCCACATTTCAGGTACTCTAATAAGTTAGTCTGACTCACCAGGTTTGGTTCTTGTTACTGCCTGCTTAACTATTTTTGTGTCTGATTTATGTCTGTGTGCTTTGTTTATGGCTTCCTCCTTTTTTTATTATCCATTTTTGCATTGAAAAGTCACAGACACATACCCTTGAGGGAGCAGAACCTCTCTCTTCCACTTTCTACTGCAATCTATTTCAACGCCATAATTTAATGGCTGCTAGGGTCCATAGGTATTCAAAGACAGACTATTTTTGTCATTGACCCTGTAGCTGAGATACCTAATTCTGATTGATCTTTATTCTCTTCTATTTGCCTAGGACTATTTGTAAATATTGAAAATGTTCTTTTGATATATTTGATCGTGTAATGCTAACACTTAAGTTCTCCAGATTTAGGTATGGAATTTACATATAAGACAACAAAATTTTTCCATGTAAATCAAGGATCAGAAAGTTAATTACAATAAATTTATATGTTGCATTTTTTTTCAAGACATAATGTGGTATCTTGGCTTGTTCCATTTACTATATCAACTAAATACAATTGTAAGGTTTTTCTGCTGAAGCATATTGCAGCATCCCAATTATTATCTTTTCAAACAATACTTGAAATGCTTGTAATAATTCCTGTTATTTCATTTACCGCTGCTCTGCAAGATACCTGCATTTTTAGTCAGATAGTATTTGTACAGATATACAGTTTGGACTTGCTTCAAGAACCTATTTCAATGCTTTGCACTTGATAAGATCTTTATATTTTTTATAGTTTCTTCTGAAATACTGCTTTTTATGACTTCATTTCAAAATTACTGAATTGTACACCCGTCCGAACTTCTCAGATTTCCTAAAGTTTTTAATTTTAAGACTCTATAGCTCATTTTTATTACTTAAATTAGGTTCCATTAGGGATGTTCCATTTTCATTTAGGTAAATCCTGTCTCTAAAGAAATGGCTCTCTGTAATTTTTTTTTTCTTTCCTAACATATCTAAATTTCCTCCATGCATTATTTTTTAAGGATGAATTCAGACTGACTTTTATGAAGCTGAATTTTTCCATGATACTAAAAGCATTTCAGTGGTTCATACCTTTAGCCTCCTACACAATCATGCTACTCCACTGTAGTTCTTGAAAGGGGAATATGAACAATTAAAGCTTTTGACCTTCCTCACTTCATGGTCAGGAACTTAGCTGAAGGTGAATTAGGATGGTTGATTATGTCAGTGTTTTATTCAAAAGGGCAAATATACATGAAAGAGAGTATTTCAAAACAAGCCACAAAACATTTATGTGGGCTACTTGAACATGCCCAATACATAAAGGTAAGAGGTTACTGCAAGCTTACATAATGTTTAATAATCTAAATAAATATATGAGTACCATATATGTACCTAAATAAATATATGTACCTAAATAAATATATGAGTACCATAGTGTGTTTACCATGCTGTTATCTGCATGGTATTGCCTACTTTCCTATAGCTGAAACCTATATCCCCAAAGAACAGTGTCATCTCATCTCTGCTGTTTTCTTACAGGAGAACTCCAGTTGGCATAAGGCCTAAACCCTGTCAGGAAGAGTGCTAGCAGAAAACTGCCGTGGATGTTCATACACTTGAGCTATTGCCTTGGTTCTGTTTAGCACAGGTGTAACTATAGTGGCTCACTTTTGCAGCCTCTACCTTTCATATTATTATGTTTTGTTTTCCTTAATCCTATATTTTTCTGACAAACCTATTTCTGAACCAGAGTTCTCTGCCACATGGTCACTTTAATTCAAGCTTGCTGGTGGCTCATCCTTGCCATGGATTTATCACTGGCAGACTGCTAATCCTCGTTTAGCCACTTGCTTCCTCCTCACAGCAGGGATGGAAGAGAGAGAATCAGAAGAGCAAAAGTGAGAAAACTCACTTTTAAAGGTAAAGCAAAAGCTGGGCATGCAAGCAAAAAAAAGAAAGGGATTCATTCACCACTCTCCATAGGAAGGCAGGTGTTCAGGCATCTCCAGGAAAGCAGGGCTCCATCACATGTAATGGTGACTCGGGAAGACAAATGCTTTAATTACAACTGTACCCTGCTCTTCCCTTCCTCCTCCTTCCCACAGTTTTATTGCTGAGCATGACACCATATGGCGTGGAATATCCCTTTCTTCAGTTGGGGTCAGCTGTCCTCACTTGCTTCCCTCCTAACCTTTTGTGTACCCCCAGCCTGATCACTGGTGGGATTGTGTGGGGAGCAGAAATTTCCTTGATGTTCAGACACAAATTAAGTCTTGGGTGTGTTATCAAAACTGTATTGGTCACAAATCCAAAACACAGCACTATGCAAGCTACTCTGAAGAAAATTAAGTCTATTGCAAGTGAAAGCAGGACATTCACAGTAAGTCCCAGGGGAGAGGAGTAAGAGTACTCCTATTGCCTTAAGGTAGTTTACAGTGCCCTGGTTAGTCCCTGGTGTAAGAGAGACACACACAGTATTCCAGAAAGCAGCTCAAAGGATCCACGTGTCTTTATCCTTATCTATGCAGAAGTTAAGGAAATGGAAGCATTCAATAACAATAAAATATGAGAACACCTTGTTCTCTCCTCTACAAATGTTTACAGCCTTAAGAACCTTGGAAGAATCCAAATACAATTTTCATAATTACACTGGCAAAGGGGTAGGGGGAGATTGCATGACCTGAAAACCAAATGCCTGTGATATTTCAAAATTACTTAAACCACAGTTTTCTGTATGGTCTGAATACCCGTTCTCTGTATTTGCGATAGAACAGATCAGAAAAGCAGTGAGAAAAGGAGAACCTTAACAGGCAAAGACAGAAGTATGATATATCACAATTTATTCCCCTGCACTGATGATCTCTCATCTTCCAGTCTTGGAAAAATTAAGATATGACTGATAATTCTGCTGTTGTGAAAAAAACCTGGCTGAGGTTGTTTTTTTCTTTTTCAATGCTAGCAGGATAGAGCAGGATTTATTTTGGTGCATATCAGAGATAAAACATGATGAATTAAAAGAACTAGAAGATTGATTATAAGGAAGTTGTTTCAAGAACAATGCAGGCAAACTATTATTGTTTTATGTATGGAAAATACATATTCTCTCTCAGCTTTACAGGTTTTTCAATGGACTTTGATCCTAAACGCCTAGCATGGAAAGATGTCCTGACAAGCATATAAAGAAAAACTCTAGTATGTTTAATCAAAACTAGAAATGAAAGATTTCTTTTCAAAAAGAGAAATTTCTCTAAGGAATATAATTACATGAGGGGACTAGGGTTATTTAATGATTCAGGCAAAACACAGGAAAATGCATTTGGGGCAATGTGATTCAAAACTTCGGATATTTCATTTTGTCAGAAACAGACATTAATATATTCTTGAACATGGATGAAGAAGGGGATAAAGAAGCATCTTAAATAATTCAAACCCCAAATGATATGCTTTAAATTTCTGTTCTCTGTCTAACATCTAGTTTTGTAGGTTGAAGACAAAACAGAATATAGTCTGAAAAAAATATAATTTTATGTATTTATACTTCAAATTGTTTAACAACTGAATGAAAAAATTATTTACACAGAATCACTTCCAGTTAAAATATAGCTTCAATACTGGTACAGAAAAGAGGGGGGTTTTGTGTATAGCTGCAAATTGAAATTTTTATTATAGTATTTGGAAGTTTACCTCATAAGCATAAGGTTGTTTTTCTATTATCTGCCTCTGCCAGAGGTGTAAATTGCTGCCAAAAACTGTGAGCTCCTTTTCAAAACAGAAAAACATATTCAGATATGTCAATCTCTAAATATTACTCATGGAAAGCCTTAATTTTAGGTTGCTACATTCATGGAGTTAGTCCATCCTTGGCCTTGCCTTCCATTCTTGAAACTGTTATAGAAACCAAAGCAAAGTTTAGGGGGTTTTGGTTTTCTGGTTGGATATTTTTAAAATTATTACTTGCAAGGCTTTTGTAATAGGTCTTTCTTTAGCTGCATTTGCTGTCGTTAGAGGCTATAAACTTTCAAAGAAAATAGAGTTCATATTTGGCAGAAATTCTTACTAGCCATTTTAACAGTGTGGCCTAAATTTCTTCAGGGCATATTGGAGCTAACGGAGTTGGAAATCCATGTTTCATAGCTGGAAACTCCAGCTGTCAAGAGCACATTTCCATTTTGTCTTACTTGCACATTTATAACTATTGAGTGAGAACCTGGTATACAAGGGCATATGTTCTAATTATTTTCTTAAAGTATTTAATGATGTTCTCCTTTTTCATTTTTCATAGTCTTTGTGGGGTTTTTTTTCTGTCCAAGCATGATGAATGGGTGTTTAGGACACATCACCTTTAACAGCTGTTCCATCTTTGCTTCTGAGCAACCTCTATGGGGTAAGTTCCCTTGCCCAGTCTGAACAATTGCCTTTTGAAGTGGTCAGAAATCTGTTGTAGTAACTTGTATTTGAATGTTAAATATGACACAGGTAATTGGCTACAATTCCCCATGTCATGTACAACACTATGAGGTACAATTTCTTTGTAGCTCTTGGTATCTGATGAATCATCAGCTCCCAAGAGAGGCAATATATGATATTATCTTAATACAAAAGATGTATCCACTCAGACCATTTCGACTGCATGCACCTGCAAGAAGCTTTTTTCTTGTCCTTTCTCTCCTGTCCCTGAAAGTTTATTGAAGTTTATATAACACTTATGTATCAAATATTTCGAATTTGAAAAGAGTCATCTCTTTGTAGTACATATTTACTGCATTTATTTAATGAATGAAATACAAAATTAGACACTTGAATGGAAAAAAAGGTGACTGATTACACTGGTTTTGTATGACATTTGTTTTAGAATTTTCAGACTTTTTTGGTAGCAGTCCAGGAGTCAGAAATCAAAAAGATCTGAAATTATTTTTTTTCTAGCAAGTCTCTGTTGCAGAGGCATTAAACCTTTAAACCTGCAAGGACTCATCCAGCATGTTTTAGTGTGACATCTCTTTATTCTCAGAATCTATGTAAACAATGTGATAAATATTTTAGTAACAAAATTATAACAGTTCAGTGAGGTATTGACTCACGTGATTTGGGGTTGTCTATACCTAATGCAATAACATATAAGTTTGGGAGAACACAAGAGAGTAATGAAATAAGTAATTGCAGAAATATCACAGACTTTTCAACAAGGAAACCAGAAGTCTTTATAATGGCTATAGTACTGTACAAAAAGATATTAATACATTTCAAAATAACAGCTGTTAAAGGATCAGCTACTTCTTTAAACAGCATTTAAAAAAAATGTTTCCCCTATTCTTCTGTTTAATGAGAATTCTACTACAGTAGGATATCTAGCTTGTGTGTCTCTTATAAATGCAATCTTTACACTGCATTTTGAGAAAACTCTTTAGAGTATTGGACATACTAAACACACTTCTCTGCTGTGTATAAACTGAACCTTCAAGAGCAGGCTCTGGCACAGGCAGTGCACATCCTTCAAAATACAGAGGACCCTCTTATGATTCATTTTCTATTGTTGTGTGGTATAAAACCTATCATCATAGTAATTTTGATACATCTAAGTAAAAATTAGAGACAATGACAACCTGATAGCCTGTGCAGAGTGAAACTGAACAGATGCAATATGATGAAACTGAACAGATGTGTTGTGTGTGTGAGGTGTATATATGTATACACACATCGCAGTTTGAAAATAAGTATCTCTGTGGTGAGACTATTTAGAAGATTAAATTTAGTTCATTAAAAAAATTTAAGAAGAAAGCCATTTATTAACAACAGATTTTGTGCTAATGGCTAATTCTTAATCATTATCACTATTTATTGCTACGTATAAAACCCTGCTAGGTCTTAACACTTCTAAATTAGCTTTGAGTATACATTGCAGCAGAGGTGATGATAAAAAGCACAAAAGTGAGCACTGAAGCATATAATCTCGTTCTTCCCCAGTTTTCCCTACTTATGCCTGATGTTCTTGTGTTGTTCACTCACCCATCCCTCATCCTCTTCTCCCGATGCTGATTAATCTTGTTTTCAGTCTTGCCAGTCATCCTTCTGTCATGCTCAGTAGGATGCCTTGCCTTTTTGCAGTCCATTGTACTTATTTTTAACTTTGTTCTATATCTGGAAATTGCTGCATGGGTCTCTGTTTACACATTTTTATATGCCCCCTAAGTGCAATTGTACATGTCTTTGACCCATTGGTGCTCAGACTGCTCACAAATTTTGCAAGACATTTATTTTGTGTTCAGCTATGCCATCATAGGGAGTGCTTATGCTTTGCTGTTGATTCTGACAAGTCTAAATGAACGCTTCCATTTGGATTTAAGGCTATCCAATACCAGTTATATCCTAATTAGTAGTTCTATTACTTACAGATGCCACAATCCTGGTTTTTTGCTACATAGGATCTTAGAATAGGAATGAAGGTCAACGACTTACTTTTTATGTGTGAAACCAGCATGACACTGAAATAGCAGGACTACTAATAAATCATCAAAGGTAAGGTAATACTTATTGAAGGACAGAGCCTTCAGAGATAGGTGTTTAAACATTTTTAAAGTGCAGATATCCATTATATGTAAAACATGTTAAAAAGAGTAAAGCAAATGCATGTATAACAATTTTAAGGAGACCTTTCCCTAAATAGTAATTTTTTATCTTAGGTACATTCTGTATTTTTCTTGCAAAAAATAGCTTTGGGTAAATAATAGTTATTTTACTAGACTATGTAGATTGCAATTAATCTGAGACTCCAAAATTTTGCTCGTATAACAAGTCGGTGCATTTAGTGGGAAAAGATTTTATCACATAGTAAAAACTTCAATGGATCATACCCTTATTGAGTAATTCAGAGATCTTAGATCTTTAACCTCCTCCTCGAAACAGGATCGGGTGTAAAATTAGATAAGGCAGCTCAGAGTTTTTCAAGTTAGGCCTTGGAAACTTCCAAGGACAGAGAGTGCACAATACGTCTGGTGACCTGCTCTACTGCTTGATGCAGCTTATATTTCCATCAAACTATTTAAATTTCTTTTTTTTCTGAACTTTATATGAGGGGGAAAAGAGGCCTTTTAATGCTGCTACTGTAGTAATGTACTCATTTAGAATGACTCTTTTCAGTTGTACTCTGAGTAAATCTGAAGAAAATAATAATTCCTATGAATAGCATAGCTTTAAGTTTTCACACAAAAGACTGTGTATACTTTGTATTCTCTAAACTGGGTACCTATCATTTGTAGAGGCCATAAATCTCTATCTTCTCTGGCATACAGGGAAATAGGATTATATGGTTATATTTCTTGGATAATTTTACTGTGTGATTTTCTGTCTTATACTGTAGTCTCAGCTGTGGAAAATATATTTCAGAAGTTGTTTTTACTGGTAGTGGAACTAATTACTTACTCATTAAGAAAAAAAAAATTATCAAACTGACTATGAACTCTAATAAAGCGGGCACCAAGCAGCTGTTGAATCTCTGTTTTACATTATTGTTATGAGGATTTAAAATGAAGATACCACATATATACTCACATAAACCCTTTGGTTAACTAAACAGCAATTTTAAAATACTCTCTTATAACTAATAGCTGTGTTTTAGCCTGTTGCATTAACACTAAAACACCTGGCTGCAAAGCTCCATTAGTGAACATTTTCATTCTGTATTGTTGGCATTAATGTCTATGACAGTGCAGAGAAGCTTTTACAAGCTTACTTGTAGTGCTTCCATGAATACACAGTTTTGGTGTCATATCTGTACTTCTAGTTATCATATGCTTTTGTTCCTTTTAAATTAGAAAGCATCCTCTGAACCGCTAAATTTGAAGATCTTTTCCCAACATTTCTAAGGTAACTCTGTGACATAAGTTGCAATTAATGAATTCATGCGAACAGTGTTCCTACAGAATATCCTTTACAAATACTGCAGATCTGGTTACAGATATGATAAACAGCTTAAGTGTTTGTGTTAAAGATCTATACAGGAATTTCAGGTTTCAGCTGCACTGTTAGTTACTCGTAAAGTTAAGTCCTCCTTAACACCAAAATTTTTGCTGTGTTGCCAGTTCAGCTGCCAAATCACAGCATTACTTGCGTTTGAAAAACCTTTTTGAGATCATCTAGTCCAATTCTGCAAATGATGCTGTCTCTTTTGGTGTATTTTGATGTATAGCCCTGTGAACTGAGTTTAGGACCCAATACATACTACTCATCATTAAATAGTGATTTGCCTTGTGCCCCGAGGACTTGGGCTCTCTGCCCAGGCTCTGAGGCAGCTGCTGCCTTCCCACTGACAGGTTCAACCACTAGCAAAGCTGAGCACATGTCCTGGACACACACAGGGAACACTGACAAGGGTGGTTACACAGGCAGCCACAGACAAGGCTCAGTCTTCAACAGCAGCCACACATAGGATTCACACCAGGCACAAACATGGACAGCCGCATCCTTTCCTCCTTCTGGCCTGGCAGAGGCAGGAGGTGTGACACAGCATACACAAGACACTCTTCAAGCTCACAAACACACACACAACTCCATATTCCCCAAGCACCAGCACAGCTCCTCTGCTGCCTTACACCTCTGACTGGATCCTGTCCCCTTTTACCCATCCCTCATTCCAGCCATTCTCTGGCTGGTGTAGCTGGACGCTCATTGCAAACATGCAGAACTCATACAGGCACCCCACAATGATGGGTCCCCTTGAAAGTCAGCAAACACGCTCCACCCAACAAATCCCCCAGCCTGGACCTGGGGTCTACTTGTTCATGAGCACATCAGACTTAAAATTTGACAGCAAATACACATGCACACCTGGTTTGGCGAACATACAGACACTTGCCCCCATCAGTCAGCACCAGACACATGTCCTGTGGCCATTCAGTCCTGCTCCAGTGGCTGGTGCTGAGCCCCTTACCTGTCACACTCACCCTGGTCCTCCCAGCAGCTGCTTTTCAGACACAAACCATTTTTATCTCAGTGGCCGAAGGTTAATGGTGCCTGCTGTCTCCAGTGGCTGATGCTGACATCTCATAGGCTGCAGTAGATCTTGCCACTGTCCAAGGGCACCCACAGCCCTTTTCTAACTCCAGTAGTTGAACACCCAGTACTCTTATGCCAGTCCCTCCAGCAGTTTGCACTGAACCTTTGCAGAGTAAAACATACACACAGGACAGTTTGACACAGTTAGCCAGGAGAATGTTTAATAAGACAGGACAAACTGCAACAATCAGGCATAAAGCTCAGCCAGACAAGTGTACTGGCTGTCCCTGTTTTACGTATGACCTGTGGTTTTTAATGCCTTTTGCTGTCTGTAGCACCTCTTTGTTCCTCTTTCTCACTTCCCTACTCTCCCTTCCCACCAGCTTGGATAATCTTACAGATTCCCTCATGCCTAGTTGGGTGAGAGGGATTTTCCCTCAGTTTACCCATGGTTTCTTGACAGTCCATCAATTAGTGTGACTAGCAAGGTCTGTTTTTTGTCATTGTCTCCATGTTAGTTTGGTCACATTTATAGCTCCATATGTTTAGAGTTGGCCATTTTTTCTTCCTCCCAATTACAAGGTTCTGATCAGATAAACTTGCTGGAATAGAGATTCTCACACTCCCATATACTCTTATCGTTAGTTGTGAATAGAGAAATTTGATTTCCTTGACTACCTCACACATATTGCCTGGCAATAACTTCACCAAGAGGCCACAATGCCAGCAGCAGACAGAACAGAAAACAGCGGTGACAGGAATGGGTTCTAGCAACAGTTCAAGCACTGCCAGAAAAGATAATATAGCATACAAAGTCCAGCCAGTAGCCTAAATCATCAAGCAAGTTTATGGTGAAGAAATTAATCTAAAGTCAAACCAAGTAGTCTACTCACAGAGTTAGAAACAAATCCAGGGATCATTGTATTATGGCTAAGAAGCCAGCTACAGCTTTAGTTCTATTTCATTAGGGTTTATGAATAGAGCAACCAACATTCTTCCATCATACCTCAGACAGGGAAATATAACCCAGAACTGAGCTTAAATAGAGGAAGTCCTGTGCTCATGGGTAGAGTGTATGTCGGTGGGGAGCTCCAGGTGATGCTGATCAGGTTCCTTAGATTTTATTAGTACACTGAGAGCCCTGGAAATGTGGTTATTATCAGAGAGAATGACAAACATTGCTAAACTCAGGATAAACGTCACCCTCTCTTTTGCTATTCCAGACAAAACCAGTCAATACACCACAAAATACAATCATAATGTTCAGTCATGATATGTCCTTGGTAAATTCATGCTGGCTGCTAAAAAACACCCTCTTGCTCTTCATGTGTTTGGAATAGCTTTAAAGAGGAGTTTGCTCTATAATTTTCCCAGTGCCTGAAGATAGGCTGTCTGGTCCATACATCCCTGAGCCTTCCTTTATCTCTCCTTGAAGTCAGCATTGATACCCTGTTTTTTCCCTCCTTAATTATCATGATTTTTCACAAATAGTAGAGAGCAACCTTCCCGTGACATAAGTATTTCAGCATGTCTAAATACATCACATTGGTCTTATGAACTTGTGTACATCCAGTTAATTTAAATGACCCATAACTTGATCCTAATGTACCCTGTTCTTCACTTCTTTAAACAGTGATATTGGGTATATAAACTTGATTTGTGTACCACATCTAAAACTTCCAGAGCTACAGGATTGTTGTGGAGAAATTAGACTGTCTGAAATGATCTAAGGAAAACCAGGTTTTCTAGGTTGTTCTTTTTCAGATGAATGCCCTGTCTGCCTTATGGGTTAGCAATGAGTGATGAGAATTTGCTGTTCTTTACTTAAGCACCTAAAGTGTGGGTTAAATGATATATGGTTACCTAAGGCTTTTTATAACTAGCTCCTTGTTATACTATCATCACTGTAATGCAAGCAATCTTTTGTGGCTTTCTAATAATTTTTGTTTTATGGGGTACTAATGAAAAAGCAATAGCCCACTTGGTAGAAGTGCTGAGTAAATGGACTTGGAATATATAGAATTCTACATACAAAATGGTCTGAAAAAACATCATAGCTTTTAAAATTGGGCAGTTGAAGATAATACTGTTGGCTTTGTCTTTACTCTTCATAAAACCAGGGCAGAAATACCTCTTTCACAATGATGTAGCCACAATATATGCTGCCAAATTAACAGAGTATTCCTATACTGTTGTAATAAAAGGAAAAGAGGAACTTCTATTATCTGTGAAATAATAATTTTGAATTTAGAAAAGCTCTAGATTAGCATAAGGCAAATAAAACCTACAGCAACACATTTATATTGGGAAAACAAGAGAACTGAGGAGCTACTTTTTAATGGAACTTTATCCTTCTCCTGAGTGTAATGGGAAAAGTTCATGAAAATAAAGGTGATATCAGATTTTATACAAAAATGATGATCAAATTAAGCTTTCTGAAGCAAATCCTTTTTCCTAATCTTTTCATTCCCTGACTTTGAAGTGTTACTAGTGACTGTTAAAAAAATTGAGTGTGTGCTTGCAAAGTTTTACAGCCACCACCAGCAGACAGCTTTACGTTTTCATTTTGTTCTAGTATTGTCACCAATGCCACAACGAATAGAAGTAAATCATTTACTCAGAACTTTGTTTCTGGAGAGGATTCTACATACTCGTATTTCCACCTACCTATTTCCCCTTCAATTAATTGCATGACCTTCTATTAAATAGATAGACAAGTTGGCTCTCGTGATGTTTTCTAAGCAAAGCAATTGACTCTGCATTGATTTGAAATTTGTATAATGTTGAAGTTCTACTGGGAATTCAACGTGTACAAAGAGGAGATCTCAAGGTAACTGCATTTAATTTGAAGGAGAAAGCTTGCAAAAACCCTGCTAATAACATATTTAGTGTGAGCATTTGTTGTCAAGTTGACAGTAAAAAGTTAGATAAAATTCTTGAAGTTAAAAGTGTTCAACTACCATCACTCCTGATTAGAAACATACACAGGTTCTTGCTTGTTTTAAGTATCCTTAGAGAGTGCTTATTTTTGCACATCATTTATTTACGTCAATACGCAACTTGCCATTTTTTCGCCCTAAAAACTTTATAAAGCATGTTTCCTGAGATGGAAGAACAGGTTTCTGAAACTGATTTGCTACTTTTTAGGTCCCTATGGCTGTACAGAACTTATTTTAGATATAGATTCATGTGCATGTTTGCAGGTTGCAGAGGACCCAAGTGCAGAAATTGTAGAATTTACTTTGATATTTTGTCAAGGAACAATACAAGAAATTTTAGATCATTTTAGTTTAATGTTCAAAATGTTGATTCAATTAACTTTTCACTCCATTTTATAATTTCTCCACCATTCCAGAAAAGTAGTGAATGCTTCATGCATCCATAAATTTTACATGCAGTGTTACCAGTCATCACCTGTAAAATAAACAGTGAGAAAAATAATTTTGTTGAATGCTTTTTCATGTAATGAGAATCTTGGACTTCATTAACTTTGTTAAATTTCTGGAAAAAAAAATCTCTTCTTTTGTTTATTGAAGCTGAATTTCCTCCAGTAGTCAAATCCAGATGTAAATTTATGTACCTATCACCATTTAAACAAATTCCCAGAATATGTGATCTAAGTAGTTTCTTTAAAAATTTAATTCCATTGTGAAGAAGTAACACTTTTTAGCTAAAACAACTAAAATGGTTAAACCATTGAAACTACACCAATTTAACAGACTAGAAGAAAGACATATAGTAAGGTGAGGTACCTTGCCCAAGGTAGTCAAGCAAACAAACCAAATTCTCACCTATGAGTATCAGACCACTGTTCTCTTCACTAGGAAGCAGTATTTTTCATAAATATATATTAAGTACTGTTTCTTCAATAATGTTTCAAACACGCAGCTTAATTTCTTTAATCTTCTTCTTTTCTTCTTCCCTCACAATGAAAAAATAAATCTCCTTTACCACTGAAATCCATCTCATTTAATTAGCTTAGTATTTCTTAATGGCTTCTCAAATGAGTAAAATTAGCAGCAATAATGGAATAACTAAATGGCATTAAAAGGGAAATGTCTGAGAAATTAAAAACATATGTAAAAGGTACAATGGAGACAGATGTAATTAAAGACTTGTCACGCCTTCAGCTACCATAGCAATGCTGAACTAAGAGGATTTACCTTAAAAAGGCTTCAGGCTTTTGAAGAGAGGGAAGAAAAAAACCCCAAACCAACACTTGAAATGTATGCTGAACAGCCAAACCTAAATAAGGAACCAAAGAGTTTTAAGGACAAAAGAAAGAGGGCAGCAAGTGTAGGAAATTGAACATATATGAAAAAGAGACAATTTTACATGGCTAAGGGCATTATTGTTCATAGCACATTTACTTGTCTGAATTTACATCTAAAACCTCTAGTTTAATTTTTGATTCTTAATTAGAAAAACATGACCAGGAACAGATTTCCCATCTTTCAACTCTTATCTCATTATCAGAATAAACACAGCAGTGAAGTGTCTTATAAAATTATTTGACCTTTCTTTCTGATGTGTTTTGCAACACATTTAGAGTACATTTCCAGGCTTTTTGGTATGGCACACACACCGTCGCTAACATTGGTACAGAAGGGTGCATTGAATGACAGTAAAAGGATTTGTCCACTTCCATGAAACATAGTTATAAATAGAAATAAAAATAACACTCCAGAGAGATTAAATAAACTTAATGAGTTGCGTTATGCTTCTCTGCTGTAAGCAAAATTAGATTATATATTTTTTCTTCAATTAGTAATCTCAAATACCTAGTTTGATCAGTTAGAACAAATTATTATAATTTTTAGGAAAACATAATGCATGAGTGTGTGCATGTGTGTTTTCACAGGTTTACCTACATTCTGGCATACCAAAACATACGTAGTTCTTCCATTTGTCATGCTGCTTCATACTACCAAGCACAAATATCTCTAACTTGTGATAGAAGGAATAAAATAGGAGCTTGTATAAGAAACTAGCAGACTGATGATAGCTTTATGGAAGCCCTGATGGTTAATGATGTCACAGTGTTTTGCAGAAAGCGTTGCTTGGTTTGGGTAAACTTGTAGACATCAAGGTCGGAGTATAAGCACTGTAACCTGAAATTTTGCAACAATTCCTTTGAAATAACTGATCTAAAGATAGCCTACATTTTTATTTTCCTAGTGACTATAGCCGGTAACAACATTGGTGTAGCGGTTTGATGCTGGTTAAGTGCCAGGCACCACGAAAAACTATTCACTTATTTTCCTCTGCTATATCTGAGCAGAGGAGGGGGAAATTTTCATGAGTTAAGGATTACGGGAAAAACACTTTAAGGCAAAATAGGCTCAAAACTTAAACAGTATAAAGAAGTTTTATTATTAACAGAATTAAAACTAAAAAGTGTAATAAGAATCAAAGCAAACTTTCAGTACACCTTTCTTTTCCAGTCCCTCCCTCTTTCCGCCAACTGCGCAAGAAAACCAACATGGGGTGTTGGTCAGTATTTCACTTCTTAAGAGTCTTTCTTTATGTTTAAGGAAAAGAGTTTCTTCTGCTGTACTGTAGGATCCTTCCCACGGGAGACAGTTATCTGTGAATTTTCTAGCGTGGTTTCAACCTTCACAAGCAACGGCCCACCCAGTCCTGCTTGCAGTGTGAAAATCCCTCCCATGGGTCAAGCAGTCTTCCCACAACTGCCTAGTGTGGGTCATTTTAGTTCATGGGGTTTAGTCTTTTAAGGATGAGCCGATCCAGTTTGGAAGCGGCCGCTCTGTTCTTTGATCTCTAAAAGCAAGGGTCATCTCTCTCTATTCAAGTTTCTCACCAGATTACAGCTTTTCAGCATCCACGCGCTCCAGCGTGAGTACTCTTCCTCACGGACTGTGCTTGGATCTTTGCACCCCCCTATGCACCACGTGAATTATAGGGAAACAGTTTTTTGTATTATAGCCCTCACCATGGCCTGCAGGAGAATCTCAGTTGCAGTGTTTGGAGCACCTCCTCCGTCCCATTCCCCCACCGACCTCACCAGCATGTTGGCCTCACCACGACTGCCCCCCTGTTGGCCTTCCTCATGCGACTTGACTTTTTCTCTGATTTGGAAGAAAATTGGCGTCTGTAAGTTGCAGCTGAGAAGTTGATCTTGTCCAGGCTCTGCATCGGGGAAATACTCGCCATGCCTCTCGCTGCCAGCTGCGTGGTGTTTCTGCCCAGTTCCGTGTGGGCTGTGCTGGCCTCAAGGGGGTCCCGGCCGCGCGGTCCCAGCCTCAGGAGGAGGCCCCGGCTGCATGGTTTTGGCTGCGCGGCTGCTCGCAGCGGTGGGGTGGCACGGCCCTGGCTGCCGCTCCAGGACAGGCCTGGCAGCCCTCTCCATGAAGGGATCCAGGGGCCCCCTCCCCACTCCTCGGAAGGGAACAGGAAAAAGAGAAGTTCTAGCAGTTTGTCCGTTCTTGAATGTGTCATCACAGAGGCATTACCAGCTTGTCTAATTGGACTAGTAACCTGCCCATCATCAGAGCTTTCAGCGATTGGCTCTGTGCTGGACACAGAAGTTTCAAGATCTCCTGCCCTCACAAACCAAATTTTGTTAAACCAGCACAATTGGTGATAGAAGAATCTGTCATTACTTGATATCCCTAGGGAATGACTGAATAATTTTAATAGTTCTTATTCAATATTTTTTGTCTGAAGATCTGAGAGTGCTATCTAATAGAAGCTAAGTCTCACTATCTTCTTCAAAAAGAAAAAGAAACAAAACCAGAGGCTTTACAGCAAGATCCAGTGGAACTTTGACCAGAATTCAAGTATGTCAACTCCCTGTTCATGCTCATCTGTCACAGTTATTCAACTTATCTCATTTCAGTCACCAGCACATTAATTATGTTAAATTTCCATTAAAATCACTAGATTGCGTATGGAGTGAGTTGGTATGTTCAAATGGGAGATTCAGTTGCCCAAGTTCAGATGTTGAATATTATTTTCTGAGACACTTTAGGTTATGGAATGCAATCATATTGAGCTGGCAGATGCAGCAGAGGACCCAGTTTACCTATGATCTCCTGGAGCAGGAGTAAGAGGCCAGATGGAGTAAATTAGGACATCTAAAATGGCCTTAGGAAACATTGTTTAACGAACAGACTCCTGCCACATCTAACTGGGTTCAGAAGTATAATATAGGTCAACTTAATAGCTCACAGTGATCATAGTGGGAGCTTAGACATTTGATGTGTATGTGTCTGAAGCTGAACTCTTTTCAAATAATAATTTTACCCAATGCCACTCGAAAAATCAACACTTATCTGATTATCGGCTAAACAAAAATAAATATTTTATTCTTTTGCTTTTACTTTTGTGCAGAATATTTCCCACTATTAGGATTCTCTATGTTCTGCAGAAGCATTTTAGACCCTATAAATGTCTCAATAATGTCATTGCCCCAAACTCTGTGCTAAATGTATGCATTCTTGGTTACGCGTATTTCTGGAAAAAAAATATTTTGAAGAGAAATATTGCTGTACACAATAGTCCAGCCTTCTAATATACTTTTTACAGTAAGTCTAAAATAACTTTGAAAAAGGAACCCAATTTATCCAGCTTCAGAGATGAGAAATCCAAGTCACAGAGGACATTGCTTCACTAGCTGAAGGGTCTGTTTCAATTTAAGTGAACTGAGCAATTATAGGGCAACAAAATCTACATTGCTGCTTCTTTTTATGGATTCCCAGTCTCATGTTCATATTAATTCCATTCAGGATTTCAGTAAGGATTTGTAATGCTGGTCACAACATCTTGTTTTGGTTGTACTTTTTTCTCCATCAACTATTACCAAGCTAGTTACTCTAAATTACCTGTAACGGTACTGTATTTTTAATGGAAACCTGAAATTTACATGCAAAGAAATACTAAAAAAAATAAATTAGGTAGCTCCAAAATAATCAAAACTGTCCTCTATGTATTTTTTAAAATCATAGGCTCACATGTGTGTTGTGGTGGGAAAGGACCTCTGGAGATCGTGAGTCCAACCTTCTGCTCAAAGCAGGGTCAGCTCTGACGTGAAACCAAGAAGCTCAGGACTTTTTCTTGTCCAATACAAAAAACTTTCAGACCTTCAGATGAAAAATATTCAGTAAGAGCTATTAATGTTATTCAGTGCTCTCCTAGGAATGTCAGTTAGGGGGGTTTCAACACTTATCAACACTTCTGGTGTCTGGATCTTCTCTAGTGTCTAACACCTTTTCAAGATGGTAGAAAAGTGTCTCACAAGGAATTCTGACAGCTCTCGTAGCATTCTTTGATGCAGCCCTTTAGGTGTCAGGGAACTGTACAGGTCTAGTTGTCTTGAGTAAACCATGACTCAATCCCCAACCACTGCTGGTTGCTCTCCTTCTCCTTGAACCCTTCAACTAATCGCACAGGCCTTGGTGAAGAGTGAGTCAAAGCACTGCTGTGTCCACTGTCACTAAATACACCCAACCCATTCTGCAGTGATTCTACATTTTCTTTGTTCAGCCTTTTGATATTGACAAAGTGGTAAAAGAGATGCTTGATACCCTTGCGATCCCTTGCAAGTATCAAATTCAGTTGAGCTTTGGTTTTCTTAACATCATCCCTAAATTCTCAGGCAATGCCTTTAATTTAACCAGGAGCGATTTAGATCAGGACTCAAAGTTTCTCTCATTTTTAAATTACATTCGGCTACAAAAACATTTGGAACAACCAGCCTAGACCATTAAAATGATGCTAACAGACATACTTCAAGTTTAATTGAATATGTAAGATTTAACAAATGGATGCATGTGTTAATAACACAGGTTATTAGCCTTTCATTAGTGATATTTTAGGTACTTTTCTCAATAAACACAATGAAGAGACAGCTTGTTTAACTTTTCCTTTAATTTGCATTAAAAAAATTTCTCTCCTTTGAAGAGAAAATAAGGATGTTTTATTGGAAAGCATATTAATTGTTGATTTTTAATCTCCATTATGATGGATGAAGCATACAAAATAAAATTATAACCAATTTAGAAATAATTACACAAAACACCGGAATTAAAATGGTAAGGATGGAAAATGGCCAGGGTGGAAAGGGGCAGAGGAGACCCTTCTGTTGAGTCATAAGGTTCAGAGTGGACACCCTTGTGAATTTAGCCTCAGACATGATCAATAGTTTATGTCTGAAGGCGTTAGCAGCATTTACTTAATTGACTAATTTAACATCTATAAAATGATTCAGGAGAATTTAATACAATTGCAACTTAATTACAGATCTGAGAGTGCAATATTTATGCTATACTTTCTTTAGTGTATTTAAATCTAATCATGCATACACTCACTCCCACAAAGATGCAAAATAAACCTGTTAAAAATTCCCCATGTGTTCAATGAAATACACTGAATGTCTTTGCACTTCCCAAAAGGTGAGGGTTGAACCTTGAAGATTGGGCTGGTATCAACCCAGGCAGCATCGTCATCTTTTGGTGACATTCCCCCAATTTTCACTGACTTGAGAGTTCACAAGGTCTGAAACATGTTCCATTCAGAGGAAGAAGTCACTTGCTTCCTGCTGCTGTCCAGAATGGCTCCAAGGCCCTCACTGGGTGTAGTGGGTTGAACCTGAGTTGATGGACAGTCGTTTAGACTAATAATGCTTTTCGAAATTTACGTATTTAAACCGCATGGAGACACGGTAACTTCCCTTTTGTGTTTGAGCCCTCCCACGGGGAGGGAGTGAAATGGGTCCGGGCTCTGTCTCTTGGAGCAGCCCTGGGCCTCCCCTTCCCTGGCGCTGGGGCATGGGCCCCCAGGTAGCTGTGGGAGAACCCCCTGAGAGCCGCAGGCAGCTAAGAAACCACCAAGGGCTGCTGTGGAGCTGAGACCACTTGGCATGGCTTCTGAGGACTGAAGGGCTCTCCCCGCCCCACAGCCCCATGCAGACTAGGTGGGAGATGATAGAGCTTTCTGCAACTAATGCAGCCTATACAGAACTGGGAAAAAACCAACAAGCAGCAAGGCACATAAAAGGAAAGAGGCTTTTTCTCCAATATAAAGCTGAAGAAAATGAGTTCTTCAACATGGAGGTTTCAAGGTCAGAGAGAAAGAGAAAGTGAGTCATGTGGGACAGAGCTGAGGATGGCAATGGGAAAAGAGGGTGGAGTCATGCTCAGCTTGACGCTTAAAAATACTTTTTGGGGGCCACGGTAAAAACTGTAATATCACAAACTGTTCTTTTCTCTTTAATCCATTTAAAAGACATGGGGGGATGAGAATTTTGTGTGCAGCCAGTGGAAAAAGAAAAGTGACCATACCAGGTCACCTAGCACCTCAGCCTAGAAACTTTTAGAGATTTTGTGAAGAAGAGAGCAGTTGCTTTTAGGCTGGAATTTGCTTATCCTTAAAAAAAGAAACACCCCATATGTGGCCCATGCTGGCAGTTTTGGGAAGACGGCAAGATTCATAGGAGAGATGTTTTTCACGGCAACATAATTTCTAGGTGGGTCTGTTGCTTTTTGGGCAGTTTGGAAACCATGTGAAGCAAAAGAAACCTTATTTCCTTAAATATTGGAGAGACTTTTAAGAACTGTAATTCTGACCAAAATCATAGTTTGTTATCCTTTGTGCGAGTTAGGTAGAAAGGGGAGGTGCTGAAGGAAAAGGAGGTTTTGCTTTAATTCCTTATTATTTCTTTTTACTTTTAATTCTGTTAGTAATAAACTTCTTCATATACTTTAAATTTTTAAGCCTGCTTTGCATTTCTCCAAATCCCTTATCTCACAGAAGGTAAAAGATACGAACACTACACTTAGTTGGTGTTTCTGCCTGGTTTTGAACTGAACCCACTACACTGGGGTCTGCTGTTTATCGGGTTGCGAGATGTTTGACTTTAGTCATCCAGCAACAACAGTACCATTCCCCTTGGACAATAGTTCAGGCAGTGAATATTTCAGGGCTGTCAGAGACAAGTGACTATACTCACTCTTTGCCTTCACCTCAGCGCAATTCCTACCTCACCCGTTCAAGAGTTCCTGGTATGGTCAAGGGGTGCTTCACTGCCCAACTCATTACACATAGGCCAAGGCCTCACCAGGATTCCTGAGGTTGTAGAGCTCGCCCCACCAAGGAAAATAAGGGGGAAGATGCATCACCACAAGCAGGCAGAGGGAGGAGAGAGAATATATGAAACAACGCTGCAGACACAAACGTCAGTGAAGAAGAAGAAAGTGGACATGGTCCAGGCTCCAGAGCTGAATTTCCCCTGCAGCCCATGGTGAAAAGCACAGTGTGGCAGGCTGTTCCCCTGCAGTCCATGGAGGACCATGGTGGAGCAAATGTCCACCTGTAGTCTATGGAAGACTCCATGCCCAGAACAGGTGGATGCCCTAAGAATGCTGTGGCCCCATGGGAACCCCATACTGGAGCAGATTTACTGGCAGGACATGGGACCCCACGAGGGCCCAATGCTGGAGCTGTTAGTTCTTGAAGGATTGCACCCCATAGAAGGGATCCATGCTGGGGTAGTTCATGAAGAACTACAGCCCATTGGAAGGACTCATTCTGGAGAGTCTCATTGGGGTCTCCCACTGGTGCACCCACATGATGGAGAAAGGGAAGAGCATGAGGAGGAAGGAGTGTCAAAGACAAAACATGATGAACTGACTGCAACCCCCTGTATTGTTAGGGGAAGGAGGTAGAGAAAACTGCGAGTGAATTTGAGCCCAGGAGGAAGAGAGGGGTGGAGGAAATTTTAACAATTTGTTTTATTTTTTATTATCCTACCCTGATTTGATTAATAATAAATTAAACTAATTTCTCTAAGTCAAGTCCGCTTTGCCTGGGACAATAATCAGTGATTGATCTGTCCCTGTCCTTATCACAACCCACAAGTCACAAGTTATTTTTCTTCTCCCCTTTCCAGCTGAGGAGGGGAGTGATAGACCAACATCAGTTCGCACCTGGCATCCAGGCAGGGTCAACCCACCATATTTACAGAAACATTCCCTCTCCACTACCGCTGATAGAGTGGCTCATTTAAACACTTGTTAACCTGTTAAAATTAGCCAAGTTCAAAAAGACCTCACATTTGAATATCTGAACCTATTATTACACATTTTGTCTGGGAGAACTTATATCTTAGACTTAGTTTAAAGTTGATTGGTATTTGTAGAGGCCCCAGAGCTCACTCGATGAGTCTCTTAAAAGGGTTTAAGATTCTTTTATGTGCCCTGAGCCAGACGCATGAGAGAAAATATCTACAAATTATTCCTCAAGAGGTCAAAACAACAAAAATTTTACTGGCGAATCAGGGAATTTTAGCAAACGTTTGGAACAACATTCAATCAGCATAAAGCATTTCACAAAGCATAAACTTAGCAAATTCTAAGCCCATTCAACTTAGCAAATTCCAGCCCATCCAACTTTAGGTTATTCGAACTTCAAGAAGAACAAAGTAGAAGAAGAAGAAAGAGAGAAGAAATAAAGAAAAGAACAAAGATTGCTACCACTCTTGGTTCCAGCAGTGTTCCAGCTAATATAAAATGAAGGGAGGTAGAGTCAAGAGAATGTTATCACCTCATGCTCTGGCTTAAATATCCTTTGGCTTTCCTGGGCCCTTTCCCCAGGTGAGACTTCTGGTCTTTTGCTTTCCTGGGCCCTTTCCCCAGGTGAGACTTCTGGTCTTTTGGCCTCTCAAGAGCTGGGTTAGGGGCTCCAGAGTTGAGGTGTGGAGAATTGCCTCCGGCATGCCAGGGGCTAGAGGCAACTGCGGGGTTGGGATACAGTCCCAGGGCGGGCAGTGGTGTATTGAGCAGTGTATTGCTTTGCCAGGGTAAGACTTGACCTGCCCTTTTCCCCAAACATGCCCCTAAAGTGTCTCAAGCCAGCAATCATTCCAGTCTCTCACCGTATTGTTTTTGCAATCAAATTTTGTGACTTGAAATGAGAGGGTGGTGGTACACGTAGTATCAAATTGCTGCTTCTGTTCTAAAAGAGAGGGAGGAAGGGAGAGATAAATACAATTACAAGCAGGGGAGCAAGCCAGAGAACTGGGTGTGCTGCTCTTCTTACTGTGAAGAGATAGGAGGGAGGGAGCTGCTGCTTATTGTTCTCCCAGATGGTATCTAATAAATTAAACAATCCATCTCCCTCAGCACAAGTAATCCTTGTTTTTCATATCTCCACCATATGCATTACCATTTGGTCAGTCCCAGCAATTTTCTGCCCAATTACTGCCTAGTTTGTCTTTACTGACACAAAATTTTGTACCTACCAATGCCAACACAGCAGAGCTGATTGTTGCCAGGGGAGGACTAGTGGTGAAACACCTCCTGCTTCCAGAGCTGCTCATGGAAGAGTTTATCTGTCCAGTACCCCACTTATTAATATTCTGAGACCTTTAATTTTTATTTCAAATTAATTCTTGGAGTCTGTGGGTTTGATTCTTAGCATTCTTTTTAATTTATCCTGGAATATAAATTAATGCCTTAATGCAAATTTAAAATTAATAGTCAATGCTTAGTTCAATCATACCCAGAATTAAAAAAAAAGATAGAAAAAAAAGAACCAAAAATAAGCTGTTAAGTTTCTCTTCTTTTTATTTCCAAAAATTGAAAATTCTATTAACTGATCTCTTGCAGCATCATTGGTTGAGTTAATGTATGAAATTTCTTAGTAACATTTCTGTTACTTTTTTGGAAGATGAATTAAGCTTTGCATCTTATTTTTATTTCTGGAGCCATCCTGTTTTGTGAGAGAATGTTGTTGTCTTTTGAATATAATATTGGCCTTTTTTGTATCTTATGTACAAAGTCCTGATAAAGACACGTGTCAAGGAGTGAGTTGAAGCAGTGGGTCTCTGATAGTTCATATTTCTTAGCTGTTGACTAAGTCTTTGGTTTGGTCCGGAACTGGCTGTCCACGCTGTAGGAAGCCAATTCAGCCATTTTTAGTTGGCCTCAGCTCTGGTTGTCAGGATTGTCGGGGGCATGTGGAGGAGGGGGTGCAAGAGTTGATTACAGGAAGCAGCCAGGAGTGGGGGATGCCTCATCTCTGGACAGACTTTGCCTCGCAGCCAACCAGGGTGGAGAAAACTCCCATGATTAGACGGCGAGCAGCCTCCCACCCCCCGCCCTACACATGTGCTTGCTAGTGAGGGAGGGGGGCAAGTGCCCAGATGCCCTGCGAAGAATGCCCGCCAAGAATGGATCCGCGAAGTCGAGTCGGGGGAGGAGTTTGGGAGCACATAAAGGCAGNNGTGTCCTTGCCTGCACCCAGCTTCGCCCGCCGTTCCCTCTTGGAAATTGTGCCCAGCTTGCCACGGAGACTATGCAAGGGCACCGCGATTTGCAACACGCACACTCCGTCTGCCAAATCGATGCCGATAAATAGCCAGGATTCCATGGCAAAGCTGTTCCCTGTCTTCTGTTCCTCCCCCGCCTTCTTTTTTTAATAAACAGTTTTCAGATATAATATTGCCGTTGTTTGTGCTTGATTTTTTGTCAGAAAAATATATCAAAAGAATCCTTCCCGGCTCCTCCTTTTATAGTGGAAAGGGACACATGCCTAAAAGCGTAGACCTTAAATATATAATATTAAGCCAGGTCATATAATTTAGTTTTGGCCTCTCATAAATGTAAATTCTGAAGAAGAACTGATCTTCTAAGACCAAGTGACTCCCAGAAATCCTTCCTTGCCATGGGCAGTTTTTGCTGGTAATAGACAATTTAGTAATATGATAGTGACAGAAGTACTGCCAGGATCTCTACAGTAGCTATTAAAGGGGACCAGAGGTCCAACTTACTCTAGACAGCTACATCTAAGCTTCTTACATTTTGTTAATATTAATGCAGAAGCAACAAGGTCTCTTGCTTGTTTCATATAAGAAGTTTTGGATTACTGTAGCATGAGGCAAGATGTCTTCTAAATGCTATTTTCATTTTTTATTAACACTTAGGATGACTGAATTTGTATAAGTACTTCACCAAATAGATCTCTGCATTAGTTCATATAGATTCCATCGTTTCTTCTCAGATGTAAGTTGACAAAAAGGTATTTCTAAAATGACAGCATGGATTAGTAGTCCACTTAGAATACACCACATAGAATCCTGAAACCATTCAGGGAATGATCATCAGGAAGTCTATGTTAAACATTTTTTTTGTAAATGCATGTATGTATGAGAATGTGAGATTCACTCCTCCAAATGTAACACAGAAATATTCTGTCCAACAGAATGGTTTAACATGAGTCTTAAACATACCATTACAAGTAATTATCATAATTTGGAAAAGAGTTTGAAATTTGGTAATAGTTTCAAGCTTCTTGTATTCTCTTCTTGATGTGGTGGGTTGAACTTGCCAGGTGCCCAACAAGCTGTTCTATCACTCTCCCTTCTCAGCTGGACAGGGGAGTGAAAATAAGGTGGAAAACAACTCAAGGGTTGAGATAAGGCAGTTTACTAATATCAAAGTGAAAGGTTGAATGTGTACAAGCAAAAGAAAAAAATCACTCCTTCCCATTTGCAGCAATATACATCCACTTCCTGGGAAGCAAGGCTTCCACACCTGTATTGGTCATTCTGGAAGGCAAAGATTTTAAATAACAAGTGCCCCGCCCCACTTCTTCCTTCTTTTCTTAGCTTTTGCGTCTGAACTAACGTCATATGGTATAGAATATCCCTTTGGTCAGTTTGGGTCAGCTGTCCTAGTTGTGTCCCCTCCCAAGATCCTGGCCACCCCTGTCCATAGATATTAATGTATCTAGACCCCTGTCTATGGATGGGGGACAGAATGTTGGAGAGACAGTACTGTAGCTGCACCAGTGCTGCTCAGCAGAAGCCAAAACTTCGGTGTTCCTGCCAACACCTTTCCAGCAATCAATCCAAAGACCAGCACTAGGAAGGCTGCTCTGGGGAAAAATAACTCCATGTCAGCCACATCCAATATACTTGCCTCTTCTCTTTGCCTCAAAACCAGTGCATACATACATATGTACAGACAGAAAATAAAAGAAGACGTGTTTATTCTTGTTCATGTATCAGAATCTTGATGTATGTGTGTGTCTATTCTTGGTAAGGGAGTCATCTCTTTTGCTTATTCCATAGACAAAAAGAGAAACAATATTGTAAATTCTGTGACATTAATTTGTAGCACAAGTGAAATCATGTCTGGTTTTCAAAGGCTGTTCAGAGCAAATTAATGGCAAGGAATTAAACACAGAACAAAACACTATTAAACACTGAAGGAGCTGCACTAGACAAAAAACTGTTATGGCACAATGCAAAATGTTGTTTGTAGTCTTAATTTGGTTTGGTTTTTTTTAATTCCTTTGAATCCCTTCTCCAAGTGGCCAGATGTTCAGTAGCTAAGTTCTGGGCCCTGCGCCTGAGTGTCAACAACAGCATGTGACACTGACTGGGCCAGAGTGGCTGGAAAGCTGCCCAGTGGAAAAGACCTGGGGGTGCTGTTTGACAGTGCCTGAACATGAGCCAGCTTGTGCCCAGGTGGCCAAGAAGACCAATGACATCCTGGCCTGTATCAGCAATAATGTGGGCAGAAGGACCAGGGCAGTGATTGTTGTAGTCAACACTGGTGATGAGGTGGCCGCACCTCGAGCCCTGCATCCAGTTCTGGGCCCCTCACTACAAGAAAGACATTGAGGTGCTGGAGAAAGTCCAGAGAAGGGCAACAGAGCTGGCATAGGGACTTGAGCACAAGTCTTGTGAGGAGCAGCTGAGGGAGTTGGGATCGTTTAGCCTGGAGAAAAGGAGGCTGAGGAGAGATTTTATTACTCTACAACTACCTGAAAGGAGGTTCTAGACAGGTGGAGTTCTGTCTCTTACAGAACAATAAGAAATGGTCTCAAGCCAAATCACTGAATCACAAAAAATTCTGAGTTGGAGAAGCTGAACTAGAGGTTTAAATTAGATATTAGGAAAAAATTCTTCACTGAAAAGGTTTTGCAGTAGTGGAACAGGCTGCCCTGGGAATGGTGTTACCATTCCTGGAGGTATTTAAAAAATGTGTAAATGTGGCTCTGAGGGACATGGTTTACTGGTGGATTTGGTAGTCCTGGGCTAACAGTTGACTCCCATGATTTTAGAGGTCTTTTCAAACCTAAATGATTTTATGATCCTATGAACATATTTTCTATTTGAAGCATGAGCTTTTTAAACTTTGCCTTCCCACAGCACATTGGTTTTATAAACATAATTTTAGTACCAGCATAATTTCCATTCCACAGTGATAAAAATTTTCAGGTTCTATTTCTTAATGCCAAGCAAAACAACAGTATTTTCATCAAGTATCAATAGATTTTAGGGCCAATGTTTGAATATTTCTAATGGATTTAGTGTTCTCACATAATGCAGTGAGAGACTGCTACCACTATGAAAAAAACTGTTTTCCAGGCTTGTAATCTCCTTCAAACACACTAAAGAGAATGTTTTACATGAGCACAGTTCAGATGAATATATGTGTTATGTTGCTGCAGAATGAAGAATAAAAAAGGAAAAGGAAAAATGAAGAGGACAGTTTGGAGTTAGATTCAACACAAGTCGTATCTGAACCACAAGTAGGTAGAGATAGTCAGGAATGAAACAAACCAGCATTCAGTAAAACTGTTCAGCGCTACCGCTGTAGCAGTATAAATATAGGCAAAATAACATTAAACACTATGAATGTTGTTTTTTAATACTTGAAAGCTACTGGTCCAGCTCTAAAAATGGAATTTGCAAGGATGATTTTAGATCCTCTAAACTCCTCACAGGGTAGATAGAGTTGTGACTTTGGAATGGCTTAAGGAAAAACAACTAGTTGATGACTTTAGCTTGTTTTGGTGCCGTGGATTGATACATTTGAGCTTCTTGCTTTACATGTTACCAAGTAGATTTTAGTTGTTTAAAGTCGTGTTGTGGCCTTTGATATTTAAATATTTGATTCCTTTTGTATGAATTTAACTTAGAATACAGACTATTTGTTCAGAAATGTGGGGTTTGATGTCTGGAGATTCTCAGACTGGGGGGAAGGGCCTATGAATTTTAGATTTAAGGAGGTGGTCTTCATCCATATAGAAAAAATGTGTTAAAAGGATGCAGGCTTCATGTGCCCTGCTGAAACACAAATACCAATAAGTAAAGAATACAAAATTTTAGAAAGTGAAAAGGCAAGTCCTAAGCAAGTATATCAATGTGTAGCTTGTTTAGGATTTTTTTACTATCCACTCTCAGATCCTACATTGAAGTACAGAAACAGTTCAAAATTCAGAAACTCAACATTTTATTTATCGTGATTATAGTCTTATCCAGTAGAATAAGACTACATCCTTTAACAAAATTTATACTGTATTCCTGTCTTTATTTTGGATTGGCTGTGACAGACAAAAGAGGAGACAGTGGTGTTAATAGACAATGTAAGGGTTATGTAGCTCTGGGGTACTCAGCAGCCATCCGGCTTTTCAAGAATTTAGTGAGTCTTTCTGGGAAGGATTTGCTTTAATTAGATAAGAACAAAATAAACGATTATTAAAATTACTAGAGCACTGAAAATAGTGTTGCTTTTATTAGAAATTCTCTTCTCTCCTAGTACATAGGATGCTCAATATACTTTTAACTGACAGGAGTTAAAAAACCCAATTATTCTCTTTAGGGGAAGTTCTGTAATTTCAGTCTGTATTTCTGTCTTCCTCTTTGAATTAAATACAATGATAGCCAACTAGATATAAATAAAGCCAATCTAGAAAACTGGATTATTCAATTATTTGAGATTTAGGTAGTTTACTCAGTTCCACATAGCATTGAGCAAGAGGTTGAAATTTAAGCAAACAACTCAGAAAAAATAGCAAAATTGCTAAGTATGTCCAGTGTTTTTTTCTAAAATTGTTGTAGGGGAATGTTTAAGGTGATTCTTTATCACATATTTTTAGAACTTGTAAGGTAAGTCCTGGACTGATTGTTTCCACCCTTCAACTCTGAAATGGTCTGCTTCACACGGCTTCAGGAAAGTAGTCTAGAGCCCCTGATAAGGTAATACTATAGTAAAATATCAGTGTTTACTGGAAAATTACATCAAAATGATTCAAAGAAGAAAGATAATATTATTACTTGCAGAGGTTACTATCTATTTTGTATCATCATTATGCTACTACAATTAATAATACAGTTTGAGAGAGTGAAGCACTGGTTCTGACACCTGTCAAGTGGTTTTTACCAACTAATTTTAATGATGCAAATGAGTGCAGATTCTGGCACTTAAATTTTTATTTTTGTGGAAGATGCTGTCTGTTCAAAGCTATGAAAATATTGGAACAATAATATATCATGGCATGCATAATATTCTATAATATTCTGTAAAATATAGAGTGATAATTCTTATTTTAATAATGTCTAATATATTTTTGGTTTTTCACAAGCTGCATGGTAATTTACATTAATCAAAATAAAGACAGATGTGGCTTTTTGTGTGCTTTTGCTATGCACCTAATCTATAAACAAGCTCCAAACCATCACTTTATGCCACTGTTCAATATGTTGAAATAAAAATTGTCTTATTTTAAGTTAAATATTTTTTGGAACAGTGATAATAATTCTGGTATTTCAAGACAGAAGGCTACAGGAAAAGGAATACTTTTGAAAACATACAATATGTTGAAGTTTATACTTCTGGTGAAGGTGAGAAATGCAAATTGAAATAATTCTTTCAAAGCCTTGACATTTGTCAGCAAGTTCTTAAATTCCACTCATCAGTATCTCTTGTGCTGGAAGCCACTAAGATGGATGCAGTGCTCCAGGTGGGGTCTCACAGAAGCAGAAGTAAAGGAGGCGATCCTTCACATCTGTTGAGCACTGGTGAGGCCACACCTGGAGTGCTACGTCCAGGTTTTGCTTCCCAGTGCAAGAGACATGAAACTACTGGAGGGAGTCCAGCAAAGGGCCCCAAAGATCATTAAGGGAGTGAAGCACCTCTCGTATAAGAAAAGGCTGAGAAAGTTGAGACTGTTACCCTGGAATACAATTTAGATCTGCTCAGAACAGGGGCAGTTCCTTCTTACAACTGCAGAAGAGAACACAGAGCACCAGAAGGACCACTTATGTTGATATGAACTCTGCCCAAATGAGCCCAGGGGAATCCCATCCATATATATAACACCTGAAGGGAGAGTGCAGCAAGATGGAGCCAGGCTTTTTGGTGGTGCCCAGTGACAGGATTAGAGACAATAGGCAAGAGCTGAAACACAAGGGGTTCTCTCTGAACATCAGGAAGCACTTTTTTATTGGTGGTCACTGGCCTTTGGTACGGGTTGTACAGAGAGGTTGTGAGGTTTGCCTCTCTGGAGATACTCAAAAGCTGTCTGGATGTGGTGCTGAGCCTCCTGTGCTATGTGACTCTGCTTGACCAGGGGTGTTGGACTAGACGACCTCCTGAAGTGCCTTCTCAAGTATTATGATTCTGTGATTGTCAAAGCTTGAATGAGCTAATGGTCATAAACTGTGACAGCAAGGATTCAAATGGTATATAAGAATGACTTTTCCACCAGGAGGACAGTCAAGAAGTGGAACAAGTTGTCATATCTTGAGATTGTGTATTTTCTCTTCATAGAGGTTCTCAAGACTGGACTGGACACAGAACTAAACAACCTAGAATCACAGAATTTTTAAGGTCACTGAGTCCAACCTTTGACAGATCAGCACCTTGTCAACTGAATCGTGGCACTAAGTGCCAAGTCCAGTCATTTCTTGAACACTTCCAGGAATGTATACTACCTCCCTGGGCAGCCCATTTCAATGTTTGACAAACCATTCTGTGAAGAAATTCTTTCTGAAAACTAGTCATATACCTGAAAGGTTAAGGATTCAGGTTTGAACCCTGTCCCTCTAAGACTCCAGCTCCTATGGTAGTCTCTTAAAGGAAGGGAATTGCCTCTTTTGGGTTGCAGGGAGTTCCATTCACAGGGAGGAACTGATACCCTTTTATTTGCACTACTGTCCCTAATCATTGTGATGGCTTCAATGTAACTCTTGTGTTGTACATACGCCTTTTGTCATGATTTCACAGTAGGGTATTTCAGTAACAAGTAATGCAAATGGTCCCAAAAATTTGAGGGAAAAAAAAATGAAGAAAGGTGCTACACAACCTCCACAAAATTACTTGGCATGGGAATTATCTGAGTATCTAAAAGCATTATGGAATCTCTGGGTCCCATCAAAAAATTATCTCTGCATTTAAGTTAATATACAACAAAATACAACTGCTGAACTTCACTAAGAAGAAATAAACATGTAGGTATTATTTGAATAAACTAGAGATGTAGTCAATAAAACAGTTTTTCTGTTTTGACTATTCAGCCTATTCAATGTTAGATTCTTTTTTACCCCAGGACCTACGGCCAGTCATGGCAAAAGGCAAAATATCATAATTAATTAGGCGCAAATTATTGTTGTAGTTTTTCCTAGTTCTGTTAATGAGTAAATCAAAAGCTTTTAATATTATTTTTCATTATCGTATTAGTTAAATAATTATTTTCAAAGAAATAATGACATAAACACATTGGAACACTCGTTTTTGTTTTCATGTAACTGATGGGCATTGCATAAACCAGGCATAATGATCCACAGTTCATGTGTGTATGCTTTAAAAGTCACTGAAGCACCTGCAGAACATGTTATTTTAAAGCAGGGACTGTGGATTAAATAATCAAATAAAAAGTGTGTACTTATAAGCTTTTAAGTATAAGATTTCTATGTATAGCCACACAGAGGCATAAAGCCCTTGAGGAGAGAACAGAAAGTAAAATAACAAAAAAGTGGAGGTAGAACAGGACAGGGTGAAAAATTCTACTTATTTTTAAAATGAATGTTTTTTTAAAAATTGCAGGGGAAGAAATGACTCCAAGCAAGGATATGAG
This sequence comes from Machaerirhynchus nigripectus, assembly GCA_013397975.1. Lineage (NCBI taxonomy): Eukaryota > Metazoa > Chordata > Aves > Passeriformes > Dicruridae > Machaerirhynchus > Machaerirhynchus nigripectus. The sequence goes on from VZRQ01007125.1 coordinate 57,344, forward strand.
AAAGGTTAAAAAGATACTTCAATAATAAACAAGAGGCAAGTGGCCATGTCAGTCTGCTTGCTTCTGGGTTTTCCATCCAGAGACAAGATGTGCTGCTATCACTTCAAAGAGTCTTTTTACTCACACTGAGAAACCGCTGCGAGGAGAAAAATAGGAGGAGAAGCAAAGCTTCACTGAAAAACAAGTAAGTGGATCCAATAATTTTAAGCATGTTTTAAATTTTCTTTTGTTTAAAAAAAATAATTTGTACCCATGTTGATGAGTACAACATGGACACCATCATTTATTGTGCATAACACCTGTTCAATAAAATACCTTAAGCCTTCAGGAACTCTTGCAGGAACTGCTGTTTTCTCACTCACAAACTGTTCTTCTGTGATGTATTCAGTTTCCCTGGAATTATTATGGAAAAAGTTTTTTTATCAATAATCTTGATGGACTGATTTTTTTTTTTCCTGTGACTAATATTAAACACTTAAATTGCACTAAAATTGTTTTTCCACATTCTACTGAAAAATCATAGCATTTTGACACATAAGCCCAGTCTGCAATGCACTGTTGTAACTGAAGAGATTAGGGATTATCCTTATATTAATTGAAAAGCACTGTGTCTGTCCTACAGCAGAGTGAAATTAATGCAAAAAGGCTGCTAACTTGAGCAGCCACCAGTGTCTTAGGAAATTCACAGGTAAGGTTACAGAAACATTTAAAGAAAAGTATGTGATGATCATAGCAGTAATTTAGTAGAAAATGCTCTTTTGGAATCATGTGTTTGGAAATGTAGCTTAAAACAAAGTAGTAATATCAGGTTTTGTTTTGTCATTTTTCTTTTACAGACACTTTGTTTGGAAGAATATCAGAATAGTTTGTTATTACCACAATATTGGAGATGCTAAGTCCTTGTTCTCTCAAGAATGTTCTGTTAAAATAACAATAGAAACAGTAAAACAATGAGGCTTTTAAAACTTCAGAAGTCGCAGAGTGAATAACAGGTACATGAGAAAAACTGACAATCCTTTTTCAAACTACAGGTTTCACAAAATCACAGGATCATCAAGGCTGGAAGAGACCATCAAGATCATCTAGTGCAACTGTCAACCCAGAACCACCATAATCACCCCTAAACCATATTCCCAGGTGTCATATCCAGACACCTCTTGAACACTTCCAGAGGCTATGACTCCACAACTTCCCAGGGTAACTTATTCCAATGCCTAACTACTCTTTCAGTGACAACAGCTACTGTGCTTTAAAGTATAATTAAATGCAAAGAAATCCCTTTAAAATGCTAATGAGAATATTATAAATTAAGTGTTCATTTTGAAGTCCTGTTGAATAAACAAACCCCATATTTTTAAAACATACATAGTCAATACATTAACTACCAGATTTTAGGTAATACTTGAAACATGTATTTTATAGAATCACTAGAAAAATAATCGGGGGGCTAAAACAATGGGAAGGAACTGGAATTCATCTAATGAGGTATATTATCCAGAAATGACAAACTATCATTATGTAAAGACAAACTGTCATTACGAAATAAAGATAGTGTAATATTGAAACAAGTGCACCAAGACTTAGTCGGTGACTGGAAAATCAAAAAGATATTGCTTAAGTTGAAAGACAAATATTGTAAAGGATCAATAAGAAGAAATACATCAAGTGATACTAAAGTTAGAAAGATAGAAAGATTCATTCATGTATATTAGTAAAAGAGGAGTTAACAAATAAATCTTCAGCATGTAGGTAGAGAAGTGCACAGATACAACAAAGAAGAGGGAGAGAAAAAAAGTAATAGATATGGAAATGTCTTCAACAACTTGTTACACTTTTTTGTTTCAGCCATCACTGAAAAAAAAAGACTAATTTTAATCACATACTGCATAGCATACAAATAATTTTGACAGGGAGATAAGAACATGGGCCCGAAGGAAGAAAGAATAAGCAACAAAAGTTTTATGTTATCTCAAGTACAACAAAGCATAAGGAAATTGAGCCTAAAGCAACAGAACTAGTCAAAGGATATTTCAATGCATGTTACTTTATAGAATATATAGAAAAAGAATATGCATGCCCTAAAAACTAAAGAAAATGAGATCTGGAGGAATTATATATCTGTCAACCTAATTTTTATCTGGGAAATGGCTTATCAATATATTTTTAAAAATCAGCTTTAAAGTAAGAAGCATAAGAAAAAGGATAGCTTTGTAAAAAATGCAAAAATAAGCCACCTTCATTCCTGATCAGCCTAACTATTCTAATCCATAGGGGGAACAACATATGTAATATAGCTTTTTATTTTCCATAGTGGTATCTGTCACAGATTATCTCATAACAAAACTTAGGACACATCATTCAAATATAATCACAGTGTCACAATGCACAAGTGTTTTTGGGGAGGGGGAAAGTAAACACTGTACATATGTATCAGCGATCATAGTCAAACCATGAGGATATAAATTTTAGGCATTGTGTAGGTCCTTGCTATATAGACTAATTAATTTCAGATCTTATTTCAGTCTACCTTTTCAGTAACCCGTGTATTTCAGGCATTTTTTGACATACATACCTAAAGGAAAACTGCATTAATTAATCTTCTTCCTTACTCTTGTATTTCTTTATGTAAGTTCTAAAAATATTTGCTAATACAGTTTACTTACTTCCTCTTTGTTCTCTCAGCCATAAATGCAATATTGCATCCAAGTTTTACTCTATATGGCATGTTTTAGAGATGCTTGAGATTTCATTTCTGTTTTCCTTTTTCGCCCTGAAATGGGTTCCGCCCATCTGCCAAGGTTATGTTCCTGTAGGGATCAGTAATTAATCATCAGTGATTTGTGATTATAGCCTTGGATCTTTTCTATTGTCCCATGCTTGCACTTTCAAGGCTATTTCTGTCAGCTTCTGCTTGCTGTTTTGGGAGTCCCTGATATAATCCCATATTTCTTCAGTCTCTTTTAAACTGTGGTTTTATTCACACAACCCAGCCACTCATGAGTATGGCTGTAAGGTCACTGAAAAGTCCACTGTAAAAAATATATGAGCTATTAGAAGACACACATGCATTTAACTATAATTTTTTACTAATTACTGTAAACCCATCCTTTCACTATCAAAATTGGTTTTTTGATTTCCCTCAAAACAGATCCTTGAACAATTCATATCTTTTTACTGTTGCAAAACCTTCTCATCTAACTTCTTTCATATTAAAAACAAAAGACCATTTGTTTCTGCATTTCTGCACAGGAAAAGTCAGAAGACAGATACTTTTCCTCTTCTGGATATTCATTTTCTCAAGTTTGTTACCAGTTACCAGTATAATTTATCACAAGCTATTTATAGCTAATCTAAACTCTTTTTTGGACCTTTCATAATTTCTTTCGGTGTGTTTAACTTGCATCATACAGAAATGAAATCTGGTTTGAATAGGTCATGGAGGTTTTTTTTGGTTGTTTTATTTTGGGGTTTTTTTTGTTGGTTTTGATTTTTTAATAATATCCTAAGATTTCGGAAGTCTTATTGTAAGCATTTTTTGGTAGTTCATCTCATCCTGTGAGCATAAGCACTACTAAAGAAGAGAAAGTGTTTCATAAGTTTCTTGAGATGAGTTTTTTCTGACTTTGAAAGTGGGACAATGTGTCCTCATTCCCTATCCTGAAAGAGTATAGGTGGAAAGGGGAAGTACACATATTCTTAGAGTGTTTCACATTGCTAAATTAGTTTCTCTTATGGCCATATTATCCACCCACACTATGGTTCATAGCCAGAGAATAATTCCAGAAGAGAAAGAGAAAAAAAAAAACTAAATAATTTATTCTTATTTTCAGCTGTGGCATGTTTTAAACTTTATCTGTGCTTGAAAAAAACATTCTGGTATACCAAACTTTTACTTTTTGTTTTCTGTTGAAAAGAATAATAGGGAGAATAGTAATGGTGGTTTTGCCTGAATTTCCCAGCAAAAGACTCTGTGATTACACTTAGAGATTCATTTTGAGGTCCTCAGGCTGGAGAAGGTGGAGCTAGCTGAAGGTGAAACAAACCTGTAAACAATTTTTAACCTCCTACATTAAATTTCTAATTTTGGCTTTGTAACATCAAAGATTACTTTCCCACTGGCTACTAGTTCTTTGCATTCCTAATTTAGGTGTTAGTAAATCAGTATTGTCAGTGAAGAAAACTGAAAACTTTTGAAGGCCCTGTCAGGGTGTTAAAGGGACTCTTGTTTTCCATGAAATGAATAAAATGTTAAATGTTTCTGTCTCATTTAATGTATAGCAAACCACTAATAGAAAAATAAGAAACCAGAAGAATGTTTAAAACAAGCCCTTCACATGTGATTTTGTATTCTTAGTTTCTACATGGAATTGAAAACACCAAACTACCTTTTGAAGACAAGAGACTTAGCAACAGAGATATAAAAATATATTTCTGTAGAACTATAGCTCAGCAAAAGTTAGGACACCTAGGATCTCTCCAGGGAAAAATGAAAAAAATTATTCTCAAAATCCTATCTACCAGCAGACAGGCCAGGCAGTACTTTTGAAACTGGGTCACTGTGAAGTCAGGAACACATCTGAGTTCAGAAGAAACTACTGAGAGAAATGCAAGTTTTCCAATGAGTTCAACAGATAACTAAGAATATTTAGACCTGAGGTGTCAGTTTATTGAAGTTTATACTTTACATTTTTTTGGACTGAAAAAAAGCTCAACAAAAAATTACTGAAACTGAAGAAGTGAATAGGAATTAAATCTGTTTTGTCATCTAAATGTCCTAATGACAAATTAATAACAGTAGAATTTAGACACCTAAATTCCAATACTAACAACTCAGTGCTTCTGTAAATGATCCTCCTGATAGTCTACCAGAATTTTTATACCTTGATATGAATTTTTCATGTCCATTCTATTCATGTCCTGCATATATAATACACTAGAGTGCCACGATAATTTCAGAGAGCCATCACTGAAAGATCACAGGTCATGGAAATCAGTCCAATCTATTCCTTTTATCTAGTGTTCCATCCTAAAGATGTGATTATACATTTATTGTAAACCCACCTAGAGCAGGACACAAGGGAATGTCATACAGGAAATGTACTTGTTGAAATCCTAGTAGATTCTGAAATTGCTGACAATAGATGACTGCAAGATATTTCCCTCTCATGCAGCTAAAAAAACCTCAAGATTTTTTTTGCATATAATTTACATATTGAGAATGATATTGATAAGTTGTATAAAGAGTGGGACTGAGACGGAGGAATGCTTAATAACTTCTAAAGAAAACAGATAAGTCGTAGAGAGAAGCATGACTTAGAAACTGTCATTTTCCAGTTTTAATGCATGCTTAGGTGATTTGCTCTGTCTCAGGTAATGAACTCAAGTTAAATTGTACTTCACCAGCAGTATGGTGTAATACTGCCAACAGGTAAATCATATCTAATCGATTTCTTCAGATGCATTACCTGTATACACAAAATTTATGGTTCTCTTTTTCTTTACAGCTGCTAAACTACTATGTCCTAACTAAATTAAAATGGCTTTATTATTAAGGGAGGCAAGTTACGCTTCCTGAAGATAGCAATGCTTAAATAACTAGAACTCAATGCAGGATGTTTACCTGAAACTACCTTATGTGGGAAATGCTGTGAAGTTTTTGAATAATAGTAGATAAATATGTTTTGAATAATTAGATGGCCTGTATTCTTTGTGAGCCTTTTTCATTCTTTTCCTTTAAATCAGGTCTTTGAAGGAAAGTATGTTTGAAGGTAAACTATTGTGTTCAGTGTTGACACAATTTTGTACATTTCAACATACATACATTTTGAACCTCTGTGAAGTCAAAATCACGTCACTTTTTGCAAAAACTTAACAGTGGAAAATAAATGTGTTGTAGATACGTCTGATGTTTGTGTTAAGCATGTAAATAAATAGTTTCTTTACTTTTGCCTACCTGAGAATTAAAACAAATTCAGATTAATTTCAAAACCAAGGGAAGCTAATGACAAAGACAATCCAGTGGCTGGTTTTTGAGTTCATTCTGAGTGACATCACTTCCTTTTAAATCACTGTAAGATAGAAATGATGCCTATGACACGATTCAAATAGCTATTAAGCTGGCTTGATTTAAAACAACTAAGATTTAATTCCTCTCAAGATACAATACAAATGGGAGATCCATGATTTTCTGAAGAATGTCGAGATATGTTGCTTATAAACATTCTTCTTGCAATAGCAATAAAAACCCCAGACACTTAATGTCTCCGGAATGTGTTTTATATTGAAAGCACATAATTTAGTGTTTGTTTTTTTATAAAATACCTTCTGATATTAAAAAACCAATAAAAATGTCAACAATAAAAATACATACTATTTTACCTGAATTGTATTAAACCCAGACAAAAAGTAATTATTTTAAGTATAAAAATGCCCCATATTATGTAATTCTTAAGGATTTTCATGTTTTTCAAGCAATTTTAAAAAAAGAAGTACCTTTGAATAAAGGATGCTACTTTTGAAATATAAGCTTTTTGAGTTTAAAGATCATAAATTCTTATCTCCCTGAAGCTTCTCACTCTTCTTTGTACTCAGTTGAAAATAATTGCTGAGGTAGACCAAAGCTTTTCCACTGAGTGTAAATAGATATTTTACCACATAACTGTGTTTTTCCAGCTTTTTTTTTTTCTTTTTCCCCCCCGGTCAGTCTGAAAAATGAGTACCTAGATAAATATGCTGCAGAAATATTGCACTGCCTAAGACAGCAAAAAATCCTTTTGAATAGATGAGAGTATTGTCTGAACATTTCATCCAATGACGAATCTTATGTTGTTATGTGTTGTATTTAGGAGGATGCATGAAATTAGTAATGGTAAAAGGTCAAATATTCAGACTCCAGCAAGTTGCAATGCTAAAAGTAGTAAAAATCTCCAACTGAAGTGAACTGGTTGCTACGACAATAAACCCCAGAAAATAATAATTACAAATTCAGAGAACATATACAGTACATTGCCACTAGCATTTGACAGAACCTATTTGCATATCCAGTTTTCAAAACTTAAAAGCAAGCAGCAGTGTCTGTGAAGAATTATTTCTTCTTCTCCTTGAGACAATAGAAATAAATTTTTGTTAAAGGTTTAGTCTATGGGAGAAGTTATAGGATAAGACAAGGAATGAGGAATTGATCTGTGTAATAATATTCTTTAGGAAACTCATAGATTTTCTGTATGTCAAAATGCTGTGGTTCGGCTCTCCTTGCATAGTTTCATACAACAGGGAATTTGCACCTATAGACAGGACAAACACAGTCATAAATCTTGAATTATTCCAGCTTTAGAGGTGTTTCAAAGAACTTTTTATCAGAATTAGTCAGTTTTCAGAATAGGTGTTATGAGAGCTATGCACAACCTCTGCTGTCAAAGGACCCATCTACTTAAAATTACCTCCACCCACCCCAAAAAAAAGATGGATAATTTTGCAAAAAAAAAAAAAAAATAAAGGTTTATTATTTCTGTGAATATTTTTCAGTACTAGGCAACCAGTATTTTAGTGGTATAATGCTAAAAATACACAACTCAATTTCCCTTAGCAAATTTTCATCTATTCCCATAGAAACAGTTTTCCTTTCCTGTGTTTGTAGCTATAAAAAATGGAACAGGAATTATGGAAAACAAAAGGAATAGTTTGGCCACTGCCATTTTTTCCATGCACTGTGTGAAGTGGTGAGCATGATTTCAAACAAAGGACAGTGTGCTTCTGAATATTTAAAGACCAGCAGGATTCTCATCCACTGTCACCAGACACAGCAGGGACAGGGAAGGTGTCTCTGAGAGGGCCAGAGTACCCTTGGCCAATAGGAGCTGGTTCTTCCCTCCTGCTCCCCTCCCACGTAGGGACTTCCTGAAGGCAGGCAAAGGGGGCAGGGAATTCACACCTGGATCTCCAAGCATGACCACCAGTGTAAGGAGAAAATAAGGCCCAATGTCAGCATCAGAATCATGCTCCCCCAAAAAATGAGATAAGAACTCCATCACAAACTTCGCATTCCTCCTGGCAGGAGGACTTGCAGTGTTAGTGCAGGTTACTGCAGTGCTTTAAACCAGGAATTTCTGTAACTGGACTAATTATGTGGACTAGTACACTAGTCAAAGCACAGATTGGACTGACAGTAGCAGACTGACAGCTCCACCTATGCTTCATTTTTTTCCTGTGGCAAGATTTTCAGTGTAACAAACAAATCCAGTGGCATCAATGTTTTTGGAATAGAAGACTAAGGCACTAGTAGAAAGATTATACTTCACTATAGCAATTGTTCTTTCTTTTTAAATACCTACACAGTTAATCATCCAGAAGCCAGTGAAGATGAGAATGGTTTGTGTTAGGGATGTTAGGACTGTTGTCACTTCTCCAGTTGCTCCAGCCCAGGATCTCTCCTGCCTCAGTAGCTGGAGGTCAGACTCATGCCCTGAAACTCAGGTGTGAGCAACAGATGCAGCTGCTGCTCTCCTGTAGCTGATACCAATGGCCAGGGGTGCCACCCCTTCGTCCAACTCCAGTAGCTAGTCCCAAATTTCACTCACACACACTCAGGTCTCCCCTGTGTTCTTGCAGCACATACACACACACACACACACTCACACAGAATACAGAGTAAGATTATGGTGAGAGGCAGTTAAGAAAAGATTTAACAGGAAGATATAGGAAGACAGGACAGGCTGCCGTGATCAAGCTCAAGGCTCACCCAGACAAGCACACTGACAAGTGCTGTTTTACACATTACCAACCCCTTTTATAGGCCTATTCCCAACTGTTCCAATCTGCTCCACTTCCCCTGAATGTCAGTTGACACTGTCCCACTAACTCACTCCAGTGTGCAGAACCACCAAGTTCTCATTCTTATCCATTGCAAACTCCTGGTTAGCCTTCAGTTTCTTCAGTTTCCACATACCTGTGCAATTTAGCATTGTCTTGTATGAGAGTAAGAAAATATAAGAGGCTAGATAGGCTATTTTAGAATAATAAGAATGAAAAATAATATTAGAGTAATGCTTTACGAGTGAATAATTTAAAAAAAAAATTTGCTTTTGCAATAAAGGAGCTTCAAGACTTGCCAAAATGTATGCTGTAAAAATTAGGCCTTTGTATTTTATTGGGTTTGTGATGTGTGGAGAAAGGGTGAAGTAGAACAATCCCAGGCAACTGGCAACAGGACATGAGAAAAAGGCCTCTGGCTGGGCCAGGGAAGGCTAAGGTTGGACATCAAGAAGAATTTTTTCATTGAAAGTGTGGTTAAGCACTGGAATGGGCTTCTCAGGTAAGTGGTGGAGTCACCATCCATGGAAGTGTTAAAGAAAAGACTGGACATGACACTTACTGCTGTGGTTTAGTTGACATTGATCATGGTGTTTGGTCAAAGGTTGGAGTCGATGATGTTGGAGGTCTTTTCCAGCCTTAAAGATTCTATGATTCTGTGATTCTGTTGAAATGGAAAGCAGCAGAATGGAGCGATTGTGATTTCTGACTTTACGAGTTTCCTAGGTAACACTTCTGAAGCTAATATACACTCAATGTCCTGCAGCTTCATCATTTTCAATGAGAAGGTAAGATCACAGGAAATAAGACTGAGCCTACCATGTGTTCATGTTGGCCAAGATATTTCTCTTTTTTTCTACATATACATTTTGTTCTAGTGGAGCTTGAGGACTTCTGACGTGTTCAGACCCTGCAGTTTTGACAAGGCCACAGGACAACCAGGACTGTCAAACTTGTAGTACACATATCGCTAGCACAACCTAAATGAAATATATGATATTTTGGGTGTAAATCAGACCTACTGCTGATGCCAACAGACTGTGTAAGTTGCATAAATTCAGCATGCCCTGAATATGTCAAACACACTATGTTTGTATACACCAACAGGGAAACACATTCAGAGAGGGGGCTAATGTTGGGGTGGAGGGTGTATGGCTACAGTTTATAAAAAATGGATGACACAGAATAGAAACATATTCAGGTGGCTACACAAGGCTGAAGACTATATTTATCTTTGTATTCAGTATTGTGTCTAATTGACAATATTAAGCTTCTAGCAGATGAGACAATCTTACCGGCTGATGCAACAAAATCTCAAAAAATGTTAACATTTTGTTTCTAAATAAAGTAAAAAAATCCCCATTTATTTTGTTTGGTGGGTTTTTTTCCTGGTGATATTAAGTTTGGTTTTGACTAGTTATATAGTCATTGTGTATGCAAGGAACTCTTTATTAAAAGAGAAAACTTAATTCCCAGAAATATTTATTTGAAGATATCTCAAGAATTTACTGCTTTTAGAAGCAAATCTTCAATGGATTATCATGCTGTTCTTGCTTAAGACCTGAGGAAACAATACTTGCAAGTACTGTTGTACTTGCATGCATGCTTTGGACAGTGTAGTCTATGTTTACCTTCTAAATTTACATAAATGACTCTGTAGATGCCCACCAACTGAACAATAGCTCATAAAATCTATTTCAGAAGCTCAAAAAAAATGAAGTAGAAAAATGAAAGAAGTGCAGTACTTTTCTAGAAGATGCAATACACTTCTCGGCATCCACTGGGTAGTCTGATTATTATGAACCTTAAGTCTGAAATCTTTTAACAGCAGGTATTAGAAGACTGCGTTCTCTAAATCTGTTTTTAGAAAAGATGGATGTCTCTTGGATATTATGTGAAAAAAAAGCAAAACCAAAACAAGCTATCAGAATAATAAATATAATTTAGAAGTCCAGTCTCAGAGAAAAATAGGTTATTTCAGAAAAAGAAAGCCTGATGTAAATTATTGTCACCATGAGCTTTCCCCTCATATGACAAGACTTTGTACAATTTATGGTCAAGAAACCCAAGTGGGTTGCACAGCTAAATGATACATTATTTCATCTTAAAATAATACTTTAAAAATAAAATAAATACCTTAAGTTTACTCTGTAAATGTAAAATATTTACGATTTTGTTAACTGCAAAAAGAAAGGTAGATATATCTGCTATGGAAAAAAAAATCAGGTTGGAGTTCAATTTGAGAAAGGTATAAGGGAGAGTAAAAAAACAAGATTCACCATTCTGTTTTGGCTAATTAAGTTTAAGTATCATTGCCCCTGGAATGTATATAGAAGGTTATCATATAACTGATTTGTACATTCCTGATTTTGTCTAAAAAGAGATGGAGTAGATTAATTTCAACATAATTAGGTGTTTTATGGAAAATCATATTTTATTCATAAGCTGATTATTTAACAGTGACTACTGTTTATTTTCCTTGGGCTATCATTGCTTGTTTCACACTGTTTCTCTGACTCAAATGTAAAGTTCCTGTGACCACCCTGCTTAGCTCCTGCCCTCCAGACCTCTTGGCTATTAAACACATCTCTTATGTCTTCGTCTTCCTGTTCAGGAGGGATATACAGCTTTCGTAACTTGCCTGTATTTAAACTTAAAATTTTCAAATCTCCTAAGAGGGTTTTTTTTCCTCCAAACATGGTATTTAATTTCTCAGCCTAGAGGTTTTTTACTCACATGCTTTTTTTGCACTGTAAGAGTAAGTGAAAAGCAGCTGGCACATTACAGAACACTTCCATCATCATCTTCGACTCCATTTTAAAATTCATTCTTCAATTAATAAAAAAAGAAATACTGAAAGAGTACTTCTCAAATATATATTTGGATGGTGAATGAAACATTACTTCACCAAAACACAGGTATCTAGACCTCATAGACATCTCTATGTATGTTAGTATAAATATGCAAAAGAGGATTAACCAGTTTGAGCCTTCTTGGGAAAGTAAACCCTGCCCCTGTCTTTCTTCACAGGAATGAATGCAGAAGCCATGTTTTGTCAAGATGCCTAAGTATGACTAAATTTCAGATTATTAAAAATAAATAAAGTTTCTACACACCATTTTTATGTTAGCTGGAAATTATTTGAATGTTTTACAGGATAGAACTTCTTTGTTTTGTCAGTTTAATTTTGCAGATCACAAAGTGGCCTGCCCACAGACTAAATGAGTAGCTTCAAATTGATGATCTCTTTCAATAAATTTTCTGATGGAGTATCCAGAGTAAGCAGAGAAAAAGACAATTCTGTTTTATATTTTTCCTAGCTATAATTAATGGATATTATGAAGAAAAAGCTGCAGTCATCTCATTTTGAAGTCTTTTTTTAGGGAAAGAAAATGGAGAAGACAGTATGCTAGAGGGTATTTTATGCACCTGTTTGAAGAGGGTTACATTTGTTCCCAGGAATATTTAAGAGACATATTTTGATAATGTGCTCTAAGGCTCTCTTTTTTTCTGTTTTGACCACAGAACTGGATGTATGTGGATCTCTTTCATAGCATCTCAGAAGGTTGTCCTAGTTCTGGAGAACCATCTGGAGACTTCGTCTTTTCACAGTTACTTACTAGCAGACCATCACTACATACTTTTCCTCCAAAAATTAATATGAACAGTATGATTTGTAAGAAAGAGGATCATTGAAGTTTCCCAGAAGATGTGTGACTGTGGAAAACTCTAAACCCAGGCTGTAAAGTTTGAACGCAACTCTAGCTGCAATGTACAAACAGTGTTTTTTAGGAGGGGTTTTGGAAGAACTTGGAACTAATGTAGAGTTTACCACTGTTGGTCTTTAGCTGTCCACATACCAAGAAAAAGTGTCAGAAACAAAATTCAGGACTAGAGGGCTGTCAAAGCATTCTAAATATTTTTTTTTCCTATTTCACTATGAATTCATGATTCTTTTGAAACAGCCAGATGTCTGTACCAATTAATAATATTTTAACATAATGATGTCTTATGCCTTACCCTCTGAAAGGCAATTCAAAGAATATTCTCTCAGTCTGCAGTAGGATTTTGGATGTTATTTCCTCCCGGAGGCTGAATTTTCTCTTTTCTCTGTGTTTTATGCTGTTCAAATGTCACCTGAACAATGTTTATTGTATGGGGTTTACCTTCATTTGCTTTTCATGCACAAAATAAATTATGCATTCATTTATTTTTGTTGCATTATAAAGCATATGGGCCATTATCCTACAGTAATTAACTAAACTTATTTAATCCATAATACAGGTAGGTACCACATTATCACTGATCTCTGCACCCTGTCATATCACCAAATAAAATAACACCCTAAGAAATCTCAGCAGAACAGGTTTTTAATATTTTCTAATTCCTGTTCTGCTCTTGGATAGCTAGAAATCAGTCTTGAAAAAAATCTGCAAATGTTTCAAAATTGCTTCCATGCTACATTTCAGCAAAACTTTTATCCATTTCTTTTTCTCGATGCTAAGGACAGAATCTCAAGTTTCAAAGATATTTCCGACGAGGCAGAGATTGAAAGAATTTTTTTAGCTGCCAATAAGTGATGTAGATAGAGAGGGTAAAACCAGTGCAAAAACCTTTAAATATTTAACTGTTCATACTGGAAGAAGAGAAGAAAAAAGAGGAAAAGAAAAGGGACACAGAACAAAGAAAGAAAGGATAGAGAGGAAGAGAGGAAGAAAAGGAAGGAAGGAAGGGAAGTAAGGAGGGATCACATGAGTATTATTTGTCTGAGTTTCTCGTTTTCTGCTCAGAAAACCCCATTTCCAATGATTTTCATCCCCAAATTTACAGCAGAATATTGGAGTCTGCTGCTATTTTTCAGCACAGGACTGAAAAACTTCTTTTTCAGCAACATTTGCTTGTTACATCTGCAAGAAGGTTGTGAGTCCTAGCCAACATTTTTCTAATGCCCTAGTTTTTCTCATTTAATAACTCCCTTTTAGGCCAAAAAATATTCTAATAATGTTATAGGATATATGGTAAAAGATTCTTCTGCACAGGCATGAAGAACAACAGCAAACAGTGAAATCCTCATAACCTAATTAGAGAAACAAGAAGCCTGGTTCTGCTCCTCCAGGATGGACAACTTCATGAGTCAGTAATGACACTCACTACCATGAGTAAATGGAATATGTTCTCCAGATCACCTCAAAAGCTGAGAAGAGTTACTGCCTAGTGGGTATGGGACACATTATAAGAAGCAGGGGAAGTGCATTTTGGGATTGTACGAGACATCTAGGATGTTTAGAAGAAGAATCAAAGGAAAAGAAAAGGAAGCATTGAGGTTTTTTGGGAAGGATCAATCATGAGAAAATTGATGGGTAAAAGAATGGCTGTGTGTTTAACAGGCTCCTTGTCAGTACATATGTCTGACCATGTTCTGCACCTGATGAACAGTTTTGTTATCTTGAATTCCACTTCTAATTATTTTCCTGGTGTAGCGGGTTCAGTTTGAAACCGGGTGGAAACACCAATTTAGTGTAGTGGGTTGGTTCGCATTTCTTACCTTCTGTGTGATAGGGATTAGGAGGAATGCAAAGCAGGCTCCAGATTTAAAGAATATAAAGAAGTTTATTAACAGAACTAAAAGAAAAAAAGATTAATAATGGTCAAAACAAACTTTCAGAACTGTTCTCTTCCTCCCATCCTCCTCCCTCTTCCCAGTTACAACATAAAGACACAAACTTGGGATTATTTCAGTCAGTTTACCAACTCTATAATAATCTTTCATCAGTTCACTGAGAAACACATTTGCATGTGTGTGTGCATGCATGAGGCAGCTGGAGACAGGAAGATCCAAGAGTGTGGGTGTGTGGATGTGTGGGTGTGTGGGTGTGTGGGTGCAGGTGTGTGTAGGTGGGGGTGTGTGTGTACACCCATGCACATGGACCTGCAGGCTTCTGTGACTCTCATGACAGGATGCCGGCAACTGAGGAGAAACAGGATACAGGGACAGTCTGGAGATCTAGTAAATGACCTTCATCCTGAACTGCCATAGAAGAGAATGGAACAAGGCTAATGGTGTTGTTTGTGTTTGTATGAGTGCTGTGTATCCTGACTGTGTTAATTTGTTCACTGGCTGTACTTGCAAGTGGATGTGTATTGCATAGATGTGATTTTGTGTGTCTAGGGAAGACATAAACTTATCCTCTCTACTGGTGGGACTTAGGATCAGGGAACTGAAAAAACCTTGCCTTCTCCCAGTTACCAGATTCAACAATGCCTAGCTGGTCTAATCTCTATTACATCCTAAATGTCAGATTAATTGTGTCACTATTTTTAAATTCACCATAACTGTTTCATATTCCATGCCTCACAGAAGAAAAGAGTTCGAAAAAAAAATTTAAAAATTGTATTTTCAAGAACTTAATCCACAAAAACGGATTTCTGATAATATATATATATGTATCGAAAAAAACCCACAGCTTCTTCTTACAGATTTCCCTTAAGCTCAGCTTTAAGTAGAATTCTATATGGTAATTGTAGAAACAGTGCAGAAAGAAACATCTACACATAACTTCAAGGGAGACAAATATATTGTGCCTTTTGTAGTAGGATGTGTACTCTTAAGTATGTTCCAGTGGTAGGGAAATAAATAAGTATCCAGGTGTTGAGTAAATAAAGGATCCCAAACTAAAACGAGGACAGGAGTTTAAAAATACAGACAGCAAGAAAAAATGAATAATTAACATGGATTAAACAAGTACTTGAAATGGTTTGTTATGCAAATTTACCTTGCTGATTGCAAGCATTTATCATTAGGGATTTGTTAAACGGATCAGTGAAGGTGTTGCGAATTTGGACTGCTGAAAGGTAAGAGCTGCCTGAACCAAACCTGAAAAATGTCAAATGTCTCTTACCTGGAAAGGATTCCAGCACTTTTTGACCATCCTTGTCAGCAAAATGGAGAGTGGGATTGAGTGCACCCTTAGCCGGTTTGCCTGACAACACCAAGCTGTGTGGTGTGGTTGACACACCGAGTGGAAGGGTTGCCATACAGGGAGACCATGATAGGCTTGAGAGGTGGCCCCATGAGAAATTCATGACAGCCCATGAGAATATCATGATGTTCAAGGTCAAGGACAAGGTCCTGCACGTGGGTCAGAGAAGTCCCAAGCACAAATACAGACTGGGTGGCAAATGAATCAAAAACAGCCCTGAAGAGAAGGACTTGGGAATGTTTGTGATGAAAAACTCAAGATAACCCAGCAGTGTACACTTGCAGCCCAGAAGGACAACCACATCCTGGGCTGCGTCAAAAGTAGTGTGACCAGAAGGTGGAGAACTGAGGTGATTCTCCCCCTCTAGTCCACTCCTGTGAGACACAGCTGGAGTGCTGTGTCCAGCTCTAGGGCCACCAACACAGGAAAGATATTAACCTGTTGGAATGAGTCCAGAGGAGGGCCATTAAGTTCATCACAAGGCTGGAACACCTCTCTTATGAAGAGAGGCTGAGACATTTGGGGCTGTTCACCCTGGAGAGGAGAAGAATCATGGGGATTTTATCCAGGGTGTTGCTCAACATATTAAAACATTTAAATTGGTCTAAGCAGAGTGAGACCTACCTGTGACAATATGAAGGACAGCAAAAAATCCATATTGGAAGAGTTCTTACATAAATCAGTAAAAGTTTTATTTTGGAGGTCTGAAGTATAGTGCATCACCTTTACTGACATCTATTCATGCCCATATATTCACACTTTCTTGCTGATGGTGACTAGACCCCTAACTAGAATTTTCAGTGTATAGCCTAAATTGAAATATGATAAAAGCAAGACAGTAACAGTATATTTTTTTGTCTGTCAATTAAAATTTATAGTCTAATTTTAGTGTGGTATCAGATGACTTAAGGGGATTAATGGGCTTGCTCTGATATTGTTTATGAAGACAGAACTATGAATAGGAAATTTTTACCAGTAGTTTGCCATTATTTTCTGTGATTAATCTTCTGTTGTGACACAAGATATTTATTTTATTATACTTTACAAAGCAGTGGTAGGTAAAGTTTAAATATATTCATAGATTGAAATTTTACTTTAATTCATTGTGGACAATTGGTTTTGTCCTTGGTGATAATTTAAAAAAAGAAAAAAAAAAAGAGTAAAAGGACCTATGTTGCAAATTTGCTTACAAAACAAATGTGCAAGTATTTTCATGAAGACAATTACTGATGCAAGTATGAAAATTAACTGCTTTGGTTACCAGTCAGCACTTGGACTGGCACAAACTAGAGCAGAAGTGAGATTACTTTACATACTTGCAGACACTCCATGCAAGCTGAAATTGTATGGAACATACATCACGGGCACATCTTCATGTTGAAGAAGACAGGTAATTTTACTGTAAAACACAGAAGAGACATTCCAGGGCAAAGTAGCTGAATTTTTTAAAAGAAGGAATGACATAGCGTATTCACTAAATCATTGTTAATGTAGTAATTAATTTTAATTAGAATCAGAAATTAAAATATGCTTGTTAAGTTCAGAAACTATGCACAGAGTTTCTCACTTCCCTTCTTTACTTTTTTAATACAAAAATCCATGTGTAAAAAGTTCAGAAAGGCTGATGTGAGAACTAGGATTGGATACAATTTCTGTTTCCTTGCTAGCATTGCAAGTGAAAGAGTTCTTGTATGGTATAAGAAATGTAGAAAACTAAAATAAAAACTCCATTTTTTTCTACCCAGGACTTTTTCTCCAGACAGCAGATATTGTGAGTGTTATTAGTAACTATTCCCAATACCTTCAATCGTAGTATTTACATGCTCTTGTTAAATGCTGGTTTATTAATGTAACTTAAAATAAAGAGAAAGTACAGCCCATTATTGTGATTATAAACAGAAATTTTTTCTGCTTTTGTTAAATCTTTATCTATCCAAATCAATCTTCATTTCTTTTTATACTGTAGCTTTAAGCACTCTGTCAATTTCAGGGGTTTTTTTTTTCTGAAATTATATTCCATGACTGGAAACAAAATTGTGTTTTATGCAGGGCACTTCTGCAGTCTTGTTTTATGGCCTCTATAATTTTGTCCCACTATTTCCATCTATACCGTAACGAAAATAATTTTAATATTCCTTTTCTATTGACATAATAAGTGAAGGATTACATGGAGGAAAAAGAGGCTTGGACAGCTGAACTAATTAAACAGCTTCAACTGCTGGCTGAGTGAAATACTACAAATACATGTATCACCATCTGCTTGCTTATTGATCTTACTAGTAGCACCATTGTTTTCTTTTCAAAATAATTGGGTAGAAAAGGTAATATTTGTTTCTGTACTTACTTGTACACATATTTGCACCTACCATGATACATTTAGCTAAGTGCTGCCTGTTATCTCAGATAACATTTCACCAACTCTGTAATGTTATCTCAGAAAAAAACCCTCTGTCACTCCTCCAAGCTTCACACTCAATATAACAAAAGGCTATTCTATATTTGATCTATGGAGCTTCCTATTTTCCTTACCTTGCACTACGTTATTTAGTATCTTCTTTGTTGGCCTTTTTTAAACTAGTGCTTGCTTGGTTGGTAGCTTTGTCCTTGGGCAAGGGTTTGATGAGCTTGTGAATGGGCATGATGCCATCCAAACAGATGTGATAGAAAATAATCAGCCAAAAGGCCCTCTGTATGTATAAAATATGCTTGTAAAGGGCAAGATTCTAATCTGGAAATGTTCAAATAACTGCTTACACTGTGTAGTATTTGGATGAAGGATCTACCATTGTTGATCTAGTTCTGAATTCTACTTAAACGCATTGCTTTCAGGGAAAACAAGGGAAAAGTTTTTGATGTCACACAGAGGAGCATTTTATACTGTTAGAAATAAAAATCATCTTTCTAGTAGAGCAAAGGGATTCCCCTTCTTCTTTTTTTTGGAGTAAGAAACTTCATGGAGTATGCCAAATCTGATTTCCAAACTTTAGTTTCAGGAATAGTGAGTTACGTAACAGTTTAAGCATTGACTTCTATCTCACTTAAGTTCAGGCAGTCAAAGAATGAATCCTTTTCTTAGATTAGTTACAAAGAATCTTTTCCCTCAAAGGGAAAAAGGACTTTCTGCAGATTGCCACTCAACCTTACTACAATCACTCTCTAATACGTAAGAGAATACCTTCTAGAACATCCTGTCATTTATTTTCATTTTTGCTGTAGCCTTATATTGATTTTGTGTGGACAGATTTTGGTAATGGGGCAACAACAGGAGTGACCGCTGGAAGAATTCCTTATGTTTGATAGAGCCAGTGCCAGACAGCTCCAAGAGGGACCCACTGCTGGCCAAGGCCAAGCCCATCAGTGACAGCGCTTTGGGTATAACACATACAAGAAGAAAAAAACCTGCTGTGCAAAAGTAACCCCCTCAAAAAAGTGTGAAAATATGTGAAAGCAAAAGCCCTTCAGACACCAAGATCAGCGAGGAGAGAGGGGGACAAGGTTCTCCAGGTGCCAGAGCAGAGGTTCCCCTGCAGCTTGTGGTGAAGGTCATAAAGAGGCAGGCTGACCCTGCAGCCCATGGAAGTCCATGATGGAGCAAAGATTCACCTGCAGTCTGTGGATGACCCCATCCCAGAACAGGTGGATGTACCCTGAAAGGGCTGGAACCCCATGGGAAGTATGCACTTGAGCAGACTTCTGGTTAGACCTGTGGACTTGTGAAAACAGGAGCCCACAATGGAGCAGTTTTTCTGGCAGGATTTGCCATCCCATGGGGGATCAGTGCTGGAGCAGCCTGCTCCTGAAGGACTTTCACCCATGGGAGGGACCCAACACTGGGATAGACACAGACTGTGAGGGTCGTCCCCCTGAGGGAGGAGGAGCAGCACAGACAGCCTGTGATGAACTGATCCTCATTTGTCATCCTTCTGTGCCACTGAAGGGGAGGAGGTAGAAAACTCATGACTGAATTTGAGCCTGGGAAGAAGGAAGGGGGGGGGAGAAGGTGTTTTAAGATTTATTTTTTACTTCTCATTCTTCTACTCTGATTTGATTGGTAATAAGTTAAATTAATTTCCCTGTCTTGAATCTGTTTTGCCTATCACAGTAATTGCTGGGTGATCTGTCCTTGTCCTTATCTCAACCCATGAGCCTTTTGCTGTACTTTGTTTCCCCTGTCCAGGTGAGGAGATGGAGGATAGAGTGTCTTTGGTTGGTAGCTGGCATCAAGCCAGTGTCAACCCATCCCAAGACTTTACAAGTAAAATTAGATAAAGATTTGAACCACTAAATTGTTAATTTAAAAAATAATTAATTAAATAAAATTGGTTAGTGTAGTGGCCTGACTTTCCTGAATAAAGTTGTACTCTCATTGTATCTCTGTTTGTGTGCATAGGCTCGGGGTGGTCCTCCTTTAGTCCTGGTTGTAGTTTCTTTTTATTATTTTAAAGATCTTTTTATTTCACATCATCCTTTGCTTGCCAGCATGGCCCACTTCTTCCTCCTGTGACTGTGAGTTATCTTCTCCCTCTCGTGATGCAACTTTTTCAAACCTCTCATCACCAAGCTGACCAGGCTGATTTAATTTTTTTTTCCCCACCTTTAGACCCACAACTGTATTGAATAATAAGGATGGACTCATCATACAGACTGTAAACATCTACATTTAGACTCCCAAATTTGAAGATCTCTAGATTATTGCCCAATGTCTTAGTAAGTACTAACTTTAGAGTGGACTCCAGTGTTCCAGCTTCTGCTGTAGCTGACTGTATTGACTATCACTGTTAATTATAATAAAATTTGAGAGACCTGGATATCATGTAGATTCTTATATTCAGTGTTCTCCTCAGGTGTTCCCTAAGCATGCAACACCATCTGGAGTGTCCTAAATTATCCATCTTGACCTCCAGCTACTAACTTGGAAGCATGTTGGTGTATGCTCTATATTCTGTGTCAAATCTGCTCTGTTTTCTGAGATAACCTAAGGACCTTAGTAGATAGTAGTAACCTGCTTTAAGGTAGCTGGTTTGAGCTGTTAGAGACCTAAATTCCCCACTAAATATTTTCAAGGGGCTAAGAACTAAAGTAGAGCTTGGAGCTAAAATTATCCTAGCACTGGGGAAGAAATTGGGAGAAATAAGTCCTTCTTTATTTTGCTTTAGACTTTCTTTGCCAGGCAGACAGAAGCACAGTTCCAAAACAGACACAGATCTTCAAATTGCTTGCTCAACCAGCTTAGGACCTAGATGCTACATACATCCATTACAGGGACTGAGGCACATGCAAAAAAACACCATTTTAGGTATAAGCACTTTCCATAGGCATTTGGTTGCAGCAGAGTGTGAAGACAATAATGAATATAAACCCATGAGAAAATGGGCTTTTTAAGTCCTATGGAACAGAGGACAACTTGTTTGCTATTTTTTTTTTTTTTGAATAGGGAAACTTACAAACCTGCAAAATATTACCAAGCAAGATAATAATAGAAACACAGACATAAATGTTATTTTTGCTTTCTCAGTTAAGAAAAAATATATTTTATTCATCACTTTATATTTTAGAACTTTGCTAGCATTTAAAAACTCTAAATCTCTTTGCAGCCCTATTTCAATATCTGATATTGTCATTAGCTAATAAATCAGTAGAACAGCTGTGATTATTCCCACTATTTATGTAATCTTAGGACCAGCAGATATTTATTAATCCTAGTCTGCATTTTTCTTGAAAATGCAATAATGAAAAAATGCACTCTCACTGCCTCTCAGGAACTTCTGTCTGTTGCTAGATAACGTAAACTAATGAAGAAACAAACCTTAATGGTTCAATCATTTCATTTTAGAAAAAATCATTTCATTTTAGGTGAGAGAAAAATCAAATAATTGTGTCTAAGTATATTCTTGGTGACCAAATAAATGTTAAAGAGAATGATGCACTTTCCCAATTGATTTTTCACACAAACTAAATCTTTTTGTAGTGCTTGCTCACTAAGTGAATAGCAGAGTATGAATTTTTTGACATTTTTTCAGTAAAAGTTTCTTTTTATGATGCAAAAATAAGATGTAAAAAACCAATGCATTAGACAAAAGCTTTTAAATCAGAATGTTTTCTTTTTTAACTTTCTATTTCATGAAACCAAATGGCAGAATTTTTTTGACTTCTCCCATCACTCCCCACCCCCAAATAATTTGTCAGGGATTGGACATTCAGATGGACTTCTCTAAAAAGAAGGAAGTGAGAAACCTTAAGGAAATTATCCCAAACATGTTGTTTTATGGTAGTCCTGTCCTGAGAACAAAAGCTCATATATGAATTGTAGATGAAGTTTGAAACCTTGAATATTGCTATGAAGCTAAAGTGTCATTCTTAAGCCAACCACAATAAGCAGTGATGCCTTTATCAAAAGCAATTCTGTGAAACCTCTATTCAATAGCATTTATGAAAAGTACCTTGTTCAGAGAAACTTTTGTTCAGTCTTATATATATTTTTTCAGTCCATTTGGGCAGTGAATTAGGAATCCAGTGAAACTTTGTTCAGGAAAAGAACTGTATCGTTTATCACAAGAAGAAGTGGCTTAATAATAATGTTTTATTTGTCATTATGTATTAGCCCCTCTCAAACTCATAAATCTGCATCCTTAACTTACAGTTCTCGTAACCTTTAACTGGTTAAGTACTTGCAGCCCTTAATTAGTTTCCCATTTCAAAGCTTTCAGATTCTTGGCAGACATTCTAGATACCTTCTGCATTGAACAAGGACACCCACCAACTCCATTCAGTTATTGTATGTCTTAGTATAGATTTTAATGCCTGACAAGAAGTTAATCCTCCTTTAGCCAAAGATTCCATGGCTGCTTAGAGAGAGTTAATACAGACAGTTATATCTGCTCTTCCTCTTGTGTTACAATATGAAATCTGTATTGCCTGAATCCCACAGAGAGCTGCTAACATCGCTTTTTGTGCATTTTAAGCCTATAGGGTGATGTGTTGTAATAGTAAATCATTCTGGCCAGGCTCACTGCAGGCTGCTTCCTGTGTAGCTCTGGTGAGATGAAAGCGGTTAAATGAAATATAGCTCTGGTCTGAATTGAACAGACCTATCGAAAAAGGAAAGGCAGAGGGGAAGATATTGCAAGTAATACCAAACTCTCCTTTCTCTCTTCATTGTCACTGAGATTGAGTGAATTCTTAAAATAGGTATAAGAGAAGCCACCCAGCACTTTAGAAATTTTTCTTTATCCCCTTCCCTCCTCACCACCCTGCCAAGGTAAAGGCTGTTTTCCAAGCATCCTAAGAAATGTGGATTGTGCACTACTGGCAGTTCTATATGAGAACAGCAGACCCCGAGGTGTCTTTTGCTGCTATCCTTCATCAACAACAGAGTGAAAAAGTCCAGGGCCAGGAATCACAGATCTTTTGCTTTTCCATTACATATGTTGATCAAAGGCTTTAACCCTCTAAGTTACACCTCAGCAGAAGAAACTGGGAGCTTAACAAGGAAGAAAAATGTATGGAGAGCCAAAAGATCCAAAGTAGAAAACTTCTTTTTATTATATCTGAGGACTGACAGTATATCTTTTTATGCACTGTTTCTTCCAGTTTGCATCAATGCCATAGACTTCCTTGTTACCCCAGTTTTCATACCTCTTTACTCCATGTCCCTCTCAAAACTCTGGTTTCATTTTCTATTTTTAAGGTTCTGTCTGACCTAGACTGCACCAGCCAGCATTTTGGAAGCAGAAAACCTCTCTGCCACCCATACACATCCTTTTAGCAAACATCCAGTGCACATTAAATAAAGAATTCTGATTTCTTACTGCATTTGGTTTGTGTAGCAATGTCTTACTAGGAGGATGGAGGCTTAAGCTGTGACTTCTGTGAAAAGACACCAGGAGTTGCCCCTATGTCCAACAGAGCTGATTTCAAGATGGACCCTTATTTTGTCAAAGCCAAGACCATCAGCAATCCGTGAAAACATATTTCAGAAAAGGTAAAACCTTCTGTGCAGGAGCTGTGTGAGAAAAGAGAGAGAAAATATAGCAGAAACAACTATGCAGATACCAATATCAGCAAACGAGGAGAAGGAGGAGGAGGTGCTTCAGGTGCAGAGATTCCCCTGAAGCCCCTGGTGAAGACTATGGTGAAGCAGCTGTGCCCCTGCAGCCTGTGGAGGACCAGAGTGGAGCACCGACCCACCTGCAGCCCATGGAGGACCAGAGTGGAGCACCGACCCGCCTGCAGCCCATGGAGGACCAGAGTGGAGCACTGACCCACCTGCAGCCCATGGAGGACCAGAGTGGAGCATCGACCTGCCTGCAGCCCGTGGAGGACCCCACGCCAGAGCAGGTGGATCTGCTAAGAATCTGCATGCCAGGAACAGCCCATGCTGGAGCCTGCTCCTGGCAGGAACAGAGGCCTGTGATGAATATACACAGGATTAAGTTTCCTGGCAACACCTATAGCCGGTGGGGAACACATTCCAGAGCAGTTCTTGAAGAAACGCAGCCTGTGGAAAGGACCCACTCTGGAGAAGTTTGTGAATGACTCCACATTATGGTAGGGGCCCCACACTAGAGAAGGAGAAAAGAGTGAGAAGAAAGGAGCAGCAGAGACAAAGCGTTATGGTAACTCCAACCCACACTCCTCATCCATCCTGCACCACTCAAGGCAGGGGGAGGTAGAAAATTTATCAGTACAACTGAGAGAAGGAAGAAGAAGGAGGATGAGAAAGGTGTTTTCAGTTTATTTCTCAGTATCCTACTCTGTTATTAATCAACAATAAATTGATTTCCATCAAGTCAGGTTTGTTTGGCCTATGATGGTAAATTATTTTGATCCACAAGTTTTTTCATAATATTTTCTTCACTTTTCCTGCTGATGCGACAGAGCTTTGTCAACAAAGGTAAAAGGCTAAGTTATGTTACAGTCATGGCAGTATGAAGAAGAATGAATGTAGGTGTACCTCAAAACTGCAGAGTATATTCTTAAGGATGGGATTACTATAAATGCTACAACAGTCAGAGTCAGTAACAGACCAAAGAGGCCCAGAGGAAAAAAAATCTGACTCATCTTCAAGAATTCAGCATGGTTTTAGGTTTTGGCCTATTTAAAAAAATGACATTTTCAATGGAAGAAAAAGATCAGGAAAGATACCTTTTTCAGTGATTTAAAACATGTTACTCTGACATGAAATACCCAGTCTGTTTTTTATAAACACATAGGATCTCTGATGTAGCCCTAGGTAGTATTTGGAGAAAGGGGCCATCTCAGAACTCTAGAGGACCAGCATAGAGAAAAGACATTTGATGACTGTAGACATCATCTGATTCTGCTAAAATACTACAACTATGATAGTAGTTGGCCAAATGACAACAGTAGCAGACAAGGAAGTAAAATAAAACCGAATTTTATGACCTCTTTCTTGTGATGTCTGTGCAAGACCACTATCTCTTTAGTCCTGGTCTGGATATTTTCCAGAAGACATGGAGACTTACAAAGGAACCAGTATTGAATATATAAAATTTTTAATGGAGGATTAACATATTAAATAATGGAGGATTAATATATTAAATAATGAGTTTTTCATCATAAGAAGTTTAAATTTCCATTTCTTTTAGTTCTGAAAGGATGTGCATTGTGTTTTGAGGGTTAAACTGTTTAAACATGTTGTTTCTTGTTCGTCTTTATGGCATGATTTTGTTTATCAAATTTTGTTGGGTTTACTAATTGTAGAAATCCTTAAAAGTATAATGAACATGTACTCAAACAGGCTTGCATCAACCATACAGGAAGCAAGGATTTTATATCTAAATAACTTCAAATTTAAAAAGTGAAATTTGTTCTTGCAGTTTTGCTGTTGTTGTGATTGATGGAAAGTTTCTTTGTAGTAGTAAATGCTGAAAGTTTAAAGGAGTTTTCTTAATCTTTAGAAAACTTGCTCAATTCAGACTTGCCTGACATTTTACTGATGTTTGATTTCAAAGAAAAATAAAAGAGGACCTCTTCCTCCTGAGTATTTCAACAAATCTGACTTTTAGGATTGGTTCAACACTTTTTAATTCAGCGCTTGATTTCAAGTAATTTCTTCAAGGCACTAATGAGTCAGTCTTGTGATTCTCTGTAAATTGTTGTTGAACAGAACCATGATTCTGTGATCATTTGTACATCTAAGGCTTCCCCTTTCGTTGTCTCACTTACTTCTCACGTAAAATCAATTTTCCTATTTTGGCTCCCAGTACAGAACCTTTTTCTACTTTTAATCACTAAAATGAACACATCTAATAGCATCTTTGATTGTCTTCCCTGTTAGCCTGTAATAATCTGGTCATGTTCTCTTTCGGTTATTGTTGTCACTAATTCTCTAAAGATATTTTGTGTCAACAAGCTTATCTGCTTGAAAAAGACACTCATTCCTAAATTCTGTGTTCTATTATTTGAAAGGTAATCTAAAGTCTGTTTGAGTCCTGTGAAATTACTGTAGTGTGTTATTTAACATGATATTTTCCAGAATCTCTATTATCACAAGAATCTGATCGGTGTTATTCACTCCTCTGGAAAAGTCATTGACGTACTTTGGCTTCAACATCCTTGTAAATTCCAGTTGAATGAGTGAGTCAACGCTTATTATGTCTTTCACCTGTTCTTCTCACCCTTCTTTTAGAGGAGCTTTCTCATTGGCTCATGCTTGCTCTTTTCTGAAATGGATGTTAAATATCTTCTGGATGATGTAATTTTTGTATTTCTTGTATTTTCTTGTAAGCGTGTAGAAGTCTCACGTTTTTTAGTCCACATTATTTCCCCTACCTGCATTCGTACTTGTTCAAGCTTTGAACTGATATTTTTATTTTTTTCTTGCAAGAATTCTGAGATTTGCTTTCCTTCATTTACTTAGGTATGCCTCTCCTTAGAGAATGTTCTCCAGGCTTATTCCAGCTCCTGTAATTGCACATTGTATGGCTTTTCAAAAATCTTCTTTCCATCACTTATTCATTTCCTATCCGTAGTAATTTGTCAACACTTGTCTCTCACTGCCAACATCTTCAGTTCAGGTCTTCCAGTCATCTGCTTTACCTCATCACACAAAGCCTGAGGCACATTTTCACTCCCATATTCTTGTGCTACTTTGTGTTCTTTGCTTATTGTTTTCTCTTGTCTTGAATTTCTGTTTTGTCAATTTGCTGTATTCTGCTTTCAGAATTAACTCTTACATTTTATTCTTGTTCAATGGCTTTTAACTGTTCATCATTTTATGCCTCATTTCTTGTCTTCTATTCATGTTTTTAGTTTATAGTATTGTTTCTCTGGCTGATCCTCTAATATGACTGACAGTTGTCTAGTTGTCTGTCGTTCTTTCTCCATAAATATTAATTTCTCCAAGTAGTTTCATAGAACAAATCAAGCTTTCTTTATACCCAAATGGGACAGTTTGATCCGGATGAAATTCCATTTTGTCTCTTAGCAAAAATATTGATCCCTTTCTTCACCCAGGATAAGACTGTCTCCCTTAAAATTTTTTGTAAATTACAGTTAACTTCCACTTAGTTTATGAACAGACAAAACCAGTCTTGGTATCTCTCCCAAAGTGGTGAAATGGAGATTACCCAGCAACACCTGGAAGAAGTTTTGCGGAAATAAAGATGGGGGTCCAGATGGAAACCAAGTTGAATGAGAGTCAGCAGCACACCCTTGTTGTGGGGAAGACCAGCTCCACAGTGGGCTTCATCAAGGAGAGAACAGCGCCCAGTTAGAAGTAGCCAGTGGGTACCAGGAAGTAATCACTCTTCACTGCTCACCACTCGTAAGACTGCACCTGCAGAAGTGCCTGGTACTGACACACTCAGAAGCACCCAGGTGTGAGGAAAGCATTTGCAAACTTAAAAAGTTTAACAAGTGGTCTCAAAGGTGGCTGAAGGCCTGGATGGGGAGATCAAGAACTCTGGGTTCATTCATCCTGAAGAAGAGACTTAATCCCCATGCCCTCCCCTCAGAAAAGGCAATTGCTTTTCTTTAGATGCCACTGAGTAGTAATAGAGGAAAAAAATCAAACACCTCTCAGAGGTGCACAGTGAAAGAGTGATGGGCCACAGGAAACAAGTTGCAGTAAGAACAATTTCAAATAGATATAAAAACAAAAAAGCAAACAAGCAAAAATCATAGTGACAGGGGTGAAAAAGTGAAATAGGCTGCCCAGAGAGGTTGTGAAGTCTCCATCACTTGAAAGATGGGCACAGCTCTAAGCAGTCTCATATAATCTGACTTTACTCTGGCCAGGGAGTTGTCCCTCTCAATCTAAATTATTCCATATTTATGCAAATACCATTCTGAAATGCAATTATTGCTCAAAATTTGTATGCAAGATCACAGCCCCAACTTTCTGAAATTTGTTTTAAAAGAGATAATAAATAGCATGAATCAGAATACAATCAATAAAAATGCAGACAAGGAAGTTGAGCAGCTAGCCCAAATCTGTTTTCCTTCAAGTTTTACAAGACTGGCTGCTACACATCACTACAGTTTTTTTCCTGTTAAAGAACTGAGTTAAAAACTGATCAATGGTAATCTGTTTGTGATCCTGAACAGATGAAAGGGGTTAATGATATTGTACTGGAATTCATGAATTCTCAGGTTTGGAGTGTTGCATGGAGATTGTAGAAAATCAGGATATGGCTTATACAGTTTTGGATATAATTCTCTGATAAATCTACACTGATTAAGGAGCGCTCCAAAATATATAGCCTACCAGCTGAGCAGAAAGGCTTTTAAAGCTAAATTTTTTTCTTAAAAAAAAGTACACAAACCATGCACAAGTATAATATACTACAGCCTGGAAAACAATGCATAACCTCCACTCTATACCTTTCTGTTCTACATTATGCTGAATGATAATCTTGAAATTGTAATTTATTATTCTCAGGTTTTTGTCTTTTCTTAGAAAGTTATATAATTTCACATTCAAAGTTTTACAAAGTTTCCTAGGAAACACAGTATAACTTCTAGTTTTCCTTGAAGTTAGCAGCAAAACTTGCTATGAATGTCTAAAGATTTGGTATTTCTCTCACTGATGATAATTAACCTTCATAATCAATAACAGCATATGTTCTCTTGACAGATGGCATTTGTTCTGTGAGTTCCCCAAGCATCATGTAAACTTAAAGGTTTCTAGATGATGAAGGTTATGTCTTAATGCTTAAGTGTTGCTTCCTCTTTAATGTTGTCAGACATTATGACAACAGACCTGTGTCTATAAAGGGACTTTCATCAGGAAAAAATGTGGTGGAACAGTATTTTATTTAATTAAACGTGGGTGATGTTTCAAAGCTGTTAGCTGAAAAGGTTCTTGAAATCTCAGAGTTTCTTAAACTTCCATTTTTTCAATTCATGACATACTATTTAATTTTAAAAAATCCTATCCCTTATTGAAATGTGGGGTGGAAAATGTGCCTATACTATAGAATGTGCTAAAATATCCCTATTCCGTATTGCTAGGAATTTATAAGATATGCTTAATATTTCATTAAAACATGAGGCTTTTTAGGGGTGTCTCTAGAACCTAATGAGAAGTACTGGAATAATCTTGTTTTGTTTCCACTGTCATAGCCAACAAAATTCCAGATTCATAATAACTATAGGACATGAAATGGAGCTTAAACCAGATGAAACTTTCTTAGATGCAACCTTTAAGGTTAAGTCATGAAATCAGTGACAGCTCCTTCATCAGCTATGGGTGCAGCCCTCTGGGTCCTGTTACTTTATGTAGGAATCAAGAAATGAAACATAAGAAATAACAACGGAAATGTGAGCAAGAATTAGGCTGTACTTTTCAGAATATGTGATTGTGATTACTTGTGCAGTTATTGTTACACATTTTGCATTAAACTTTCATTTGTATAAGGTATCTGGAATGTTGATAAATAAGAACTGACAAAAAACATGCAGAGGTTTGATTGAAGTAGATTTTTGCTCCAAATAGTTCATTCATTGTTGATTTGGGTAAATACCATTACTCTGAGAGCTTGTCCAGTCTTTTAAAGTAATAATTCAGTGGAATGTACCAGTAGGTCTTTGTTAATGCCTGTCACTGGAGGATTAACTCAAAGTGGGTGCATGTGAACCTACTTTTTCTACAGGAGAGCTATATTTTATTGTGTAAATGTGTGCACACAATGAGAAAGCACAACTGTGATCAACACAATAATGGGTTTTTATTGTCTTGGAAATATTTACATTGTTTTATACGTAACGTCTTAAAAGGATAATTTTTTTTATGCTTTACGTACTTTAGAAACAGCAACCAAGTCATACTATCTTAAGATTGCAGAAAGTTTTATTGGCATAAGTGGGGAAAGATTTTTTCCAAACACAGTATTTTTCATTTACTGTCAAATACTTGCCTGTGATTACATTAGAGATATGGTGGCTTTATATGCAGGTGAAGTAATCTACTTTTTTCTGAGCTATAGGTATACTATTACATAAGCAATATATAATTTATATTACTATGTAATTGTATAGCATTATCTGATTAAACGTTTTCACTAATATTAAAGACATTAACAATCATTTTCAAAACTGAAAAATTGTGTTTATTAAATGTAAAAGTACTAACTGTAGGAAGAACATGTAACTCAAAGTACTTAAACACAGAGAACAAAAGGAGCAGACTTTTTGCAACTGAACTTGGTTATCTTGATATTCTTACTCTCTGAAGGTGTGAGAGACACTGTCTGTAGCTAACTTACGAAAAAATTCTCAGGTTCCTAGTGGCCCGTCCCAAAATCTCGTATCTCAGAGTTGATAATGTTTTGTAGTTCCTAAACCAGAAAGTTTGATTGAAACCATAGGAATTTTCCTGTGAAATATGGTAATTAGTTTTAACTGGATGACCCATTAAAGGAGCACCTACGTATTAGATTACAGGTGTTTCATTTCTAAACAGGGAAATAACAATATGATTTGCAGCAAGACAACAGAAGATTTTATTTCTTTTCTCCCCTCTTGTCCATCTTTCGTGCAATCCCATCATTTTTCTTATTTAAACCTTAGCAGCTAGATGATTATTGATTTTGTCAAGTGTTAAATCAGCATATTTAAAGGACGTCACAGATACCTTGTGTTGAGTAGATTACAGGTTTCTGACAAATTTCCATTGTATGCATCCAAAAATAAATGCCTGATAGCATTGTAATCCACCTTGATATACATAAACGTTTACTTCACAGTTATTATAGCAGAAGCTGAAAAGAATGGAAAATTGCCCTGCATATAGGATGTAAGTTCAAATGACAAAGGGACTAATGAGTTCAATCCACATATATTTTTGAAACAGTTCTGCAAAGAATGCTTACTCATTTGGTTTGTCAAAGAATTCCCTTTATTATATATATTCTTCCCTCCTGTATGGATTCATTTTACATTGTTTACAAGGAGCACGCACTTGTACATAACATGCTGCAGATGTTGGAGCTCAATATTTGCATACAATTTATTTTTTCTATTTGGTATTGACTATTGAATAATTGGGCATATTTTTGTATTGTAAGGCAGAGTGACACTGCATTTTTCCAATGCAGTGCTTGAAATATCTAATGATGTATTAAATGTTTCTTTAGAGACCGACATTTTCTTTATATTCAATATTTAAGAACAGCCTCCTCCAAGCTCAGGAGCAATGCACCCCAACAAAGGGGAAGTCAGGCCAAAACAGCAGGAGGCTTGCATGGATGAACAGGGTGCTCCTCGACAAGCTCAAATACAGACAGGAACCTACAGAACTGGAAGCATGGACAGGTGGTCTGTGAGGTCTACAGAGAGACTGTCTGAGCAAGATCAGGAAAGCTAAAGGAAAGCTAAAGCCCTGAAAGAATTAAATGTGATGAGGAACATCTAGACCAACAAGAAAAGCTTCTATAGGTATATTGGTGATAAAAGGAAGCCTAGGAAAAATACACACCCTCTCCAGCAAGAAAATGGAGACCTATTTTTCTTCTGTATGTAGAAGGCTGTGGTATTCAATGACTCTTTGGCTTGGTCCTCATGTGCTCCAGCCGCACCAAGTCACAGAAGGGAAAGACAGGGACTGGGAGAATGAAAAATGACCCACTGTGGGAGAAGACAGGTTTGACAACATCTATGGAACCTGAAGGGCCACAAATACATGGGAACTGATGAGAAGCATGAGGGAACTGGTGGAGGAAGTGGATAAGCCACCCATCTATCATATCTGAGAAGTCAAATCAGTCCAGTGATGTTCTGACTGAAGAAAGAGAAAACACAAGTCCCATTTCTAAAAAGAAAGATCTGGGCAACTACATGTCAGTCACCTCTATGCCTCTCAAGATCATGGAGCAGATCCCCCTGGAAACTATGCTAAGGCACTTGGAAAATAATGAGGTGATTGGTGACAGCCAGTATGGCTTCACTAAGGGCAAATCATGCTTGACAAATTTGATAGCCTTCTATGATGCATTTACAGAGTTGGTGGTTGAAGGAAGAGTAATTGACATCATCAACCTGGACGTGTAAAGCATTGGACACTGTCCTACATGACATCCTTGTCTCTAAACTGGAGAGACACAGGTATGGTGGATTACTCAAACACAAAACTCAAAAGGTTGGTTGTACTCAAACAGCTGTGGTGAACAGCTCTGTGTGCAAGTGGAGAGCAGTGACGGTCAGAAGTCAATATCACATAACACCTAGTTAAGGCAATTAACCTTTGTGTCTGCTTAAAAAGTGTGGTAAACTGGTGCTCTTAACTATGGCAGAAGTCAATTGTCAACCAAACTCAGCTACAACAGATAAAGAGCATCTCCTTGCTAATTATGTCTCTCTCCACTTTATTATGTATTGTAATTAACTTCAAAGACATATCCTTTAACTGAGGAAATCTCTATATTTCATGAAGTTTCTGAGGATTTTTCTAGAGAAATATCCTTATGGATATTTCTTGTATTTTTCTCTATATTTTTCTCATTCACCACATCTAGAGACTGAGATAAACCTTTGCACTTAAATATTACAGCTGGTTGCATCTGTTCTAGGAATTCTGTTCCAACAAGTCCAGTATTTTGCAGCATTTAATTAATTTTGTTTGGGTATGCACAGTACTACTCCCAGGAACTACAACATCCAGAAACAGCTGGAAGGACATTATTTGCTTATCTAAACATGGAAATAAGTAGAAAGTGAAGCATGAAATTACTTTCTGTACCCTATATACTATGTTTGTCATCAATATGCTGATGTAAGTATGACAATGCTATTTATTTGGATCTGTGATCATTAGCCTTGACTCTTGATTAATGTGTTTTAGCAAACATTACTTGGAGGTAAATCCATGAGTATATTGTACATATATTAATTAAGTTGTCTCATTTATTGTGGTTGACAAAAATCTTTTTCTTCTACCATCTCAGTTTAGAGAAGCTAAACCCAGCATAAAAAAACGGAGTAAACCTTTTTTTTTCCCTTACTTGCTGTCCAATTTATTAGGTCGTAAATACCAATAAAAACTGCTTGTTTTCCCTAAAGTGTTCCCTTAAAATGTGGGGGTTTTATTTCAAAGTGAATGTGTCCATTTTTACTCTAACAAAGATATTCAGAGAACACTTCATGTTTAGCCAGGTACCTGGGAAAAACTCATCCTGGCGAAGATGCACCTTGAGTCCTACACCTAGTTCTGGGTTCTTCACTTCAAAGAAGACATTGAGGTACTGGAGTGTGTCCACTGAAGGGCAACAAGCTGGTGAGCGGACTAGAGAGTTAATCCTGTGATAGCAGCTGAGGGGGCTGTGGTGGTTCAGCCTGGAGAAGAGGAGGCTCAAGGGGCACCTTATCGCTCTCTACAACTGCCTGAAAGGAGGTTGTACCCAGGTGGGGGTTGGTCTCTTCTCCCAGGCAACCAGTGACAGGGCAACAGAACACAGACTGAAGCTGCAGTAAAGTAGGTTAATACTGGACTTCAGGTGGAATTTCTTCAAGGAAAGGGTTTTTAAACATTTGGAGGGACTGGTCAGGGAGGAGGTGGAGTCACCGTCCCTGGAAGTGTTCAAGAAAAAACTGGCCATGGCACCTAGTGCCATGGTCTAGTTAACAAGGTTGTGGTCAGTCAAAAGGCCTTGGAAATCTTTTCCAGCTGAAATGATTCTGTGATTCTTTTTGAAACAAAACACTCAAATAAGCAGAAAAAACCTGTATGTTTGTGTATTTCCTTATGCAATACATCACTATACATCTTGAACTAAAACAAGGTCTGAGACAGAAATAAGTGTACTTTTAACATTCCATCATCTCATCAGTTAGAAATATAACCATCAGGCTGTGAAGAAATGCTTAAAAATGGAAATCCAGAGCTTTTTCAGATGCTGTGGCTCTAATTCTTGAACTCTTGTTTCTTCTGTGTGGGTCCCTTAAGTCTTATCCTTCTGCACCAGAGTTGTATATATAAACAAATATATGTTTCATACAATGGCTCTAGATATCCATATTTAGACAACAGAATTGTTCTCCTGTGTTTAAAGAACCTCCAATTGTCCTTCCAGTGAATTCCAGTGTCTCTGCAAAATAAACAGCCTTTCTCTTTCTTTTGACTTTTCATAAAAATGACAAGATAGGATAAAAAGAGAAAAATCTTACCAGTTTATTTGATATCAGGTTATTTTATATATATCTACCTATATACTTATAAATAATACATGTGTTTTCCCATAAACACAGTAAAATATCCTAAACTCAATTATAACCTATGATCATAGTCAGTTTTGTTCCCAAGAGAATAAGTGGGATGGAAACCTATTTCTTTTTTTTCTAAGTCTTTTTTTTTTGCTTTGATATCTCTTTCTATAGCATATATTCACACATTAAGTGTGAATATTCACAGTATTAAAAAAAGTCAAAGATATTTAATCAATTTATTGTTTTGTTTTTTTTTTTTAAATAAAGTTGGTCTCGCATCTGGGATACATTGTGTTTCCTGCTTGTATTAAGTTTTTGTCATTGAATTTCTTCTGGCACTGTTAGTTTTTTGACAAGATTACTTTATTCATAAGAAGATGGATATTCAAAAATTTTTTATTATGTCTTTCTGAAAGTTCTGGATGGAGGGAAAAAATAACGTCTCACAACAGAAACCATATTCAAGCCTGCTTCTATTTTTCCTAGTCTATTAACTTCTCAAGGAAAGTATTCTGGAAATGCAACAGAGGAGACATCAGTGAAATGACTAAAAATAGATGATAAAAAATAAGGTTTTGCACAGGGCTTAAACAAGTTCCAAAAGTTACAGTTGATTCATTGCCTTGATCATCAAAAAAATTAGCAGCTGAAAATGCAATGAAAGACTAAGCTTTGATCAATTTAACAGTTTTAAGACAAATTCTGTAAAGTGTCTGCAGTCAATCAGTAGCAAAATGAAAGAGAGCTGCATGAATGTATATGTGAGGCATCATCAGAGCCACTTTCACATCAGCACAACTTTCATTGTATGATGAGCAGCCAGCCTTAGAGGGCTGAATAATCCTTTTTGAGGACAAGCAGATCTGAACAGTACAGTTCATGTCTGCCTCAGTTCTCTCTTACAATATAGAAAAATCAGTCCTGATGTGATCACAATTGGAAAGAATCATATGTGTTATTTTTAAAATTACGATTCTTGATTTACGTCAGCTTGTCTTTATCAAAAATTCTCTATTGGTTTGGGTTTCTTCTTCCAGATATCTTGCAAAATATTCTTTTCAGGAAACAAAGGGAAAATATGTCTTCATTAAAGAGCTAGGTTTGCTTCAGTGCTCTGTCTTTTCATTTTACCAAAATCTATGTGCTAATGGCTATTGCATGATACTTTTTAGACTTTTAATGTTGCATTTACACACATATATTGTGAGTTGCGGAAATTCAGAAATCTGAAATTCTTCTGAAGTTAGAGAAAGTATTTTTTAAAAAGGGTGTGGCCATCCCTGGTTATGCCAGAAAAAATCATGAAGATTGAATAGATGAGGACTTTGGGGAAAAGAAGCAAGCCTGATATTTTATCATCTTACTTGGTTTTAATCCGTATCACGCAAAGTCTGAGTCAAACTTTATTCTAAACTGTTTTATAAGTGGTCACTTTGTATAGAAATAGCAGATAGTACATGATAATCTTCAAGACCAGCTGAGAGAGTTGGAGAACAGAAGTCTCTGGGAAAATTTTATGGCCGTTTTTCAATACTTAAAAGTGACTTATAAGAAAGACAGACTTTGTATCATGGTCTGCAGCAACAGGACAAGGGAAAATGTTTTTAAGCTGTAAGAGGGTAACTTTGTGTTGTAAATAGTGAAGACATTTTTTACAATGAGGGCCGTGAAGTTATGGGACAGGTTACCCATGATGTTATGCATGTTCACATCACTGAAAGTGCTCAGCGTTAGGTTGGATGGACCTTTGAGCAAAAAGGACTAGCCTTTGGTCTAGTGAAAGATGTCCCTGCTTATGGCAAGGAGGTTGGACTAGATGATCTTTAGGGGTTCTTTCCAACTTAAATAATTAAGTGATTCTATGTTTTGGTTTTTTTTTTTGATGATGATGATATAATATTATGACCATTTTATAGAAAATTAGGAAGGTGAAATTCATCCATCTCAAAACTGAATAGGTATAGGTAAAGTTTTCCTGTCATGTCACTTTATAATAAAGGGAGGAAAGAGATACCTTTCTATCTATAGAAATAATTAATAGATTCTATTTTGCTATCTGCATGGAGTCAGTCAAATTCCTCTTATGATTTTTTAAGCATCTAAATAAAAAAGGAAAAAGCCCACGAGAAGCATTACTAACAAATACCCAATTATACCTAATCAACAAAATCAACTTGGTTAAAAGAAGAATAATATTCACTTTCAGTAAATGCTGAATAGTGATTGCCTAATAAAAATATTAACATCTGTTAGAGTGTTTCACTGTAGCAATAAATATATTGCTAGTAATTTATAAATTATAAAATTACCTTAGCAAGCACTTAATAAAAAATTTCAGATGTTACCTTCAGGTTTGTTACTATTTTGAAGTTAGACGGGGTTTGGTTAAGAAATTGATTAAAATTTAAATATAAAAGAAAGATTATAAAGGTTTAATTTTTAAAGGTTATATGCACTGAAAATTCATGTTCTTGTTGAACATTTAAAGAAACATACTTTTAATGTTTTGAATTATCCTACATAATAGACTTTATTTTTCAGTAATATCCTATGGTTTTTTGCTGTTCTTTATTCTGAGTTAAAATACTTATGGAAGTATTTAAACTATGATGTGTTGCTGAATTTAAAAACATACTTCAGGGATTTGCTGGAAATTTACCTAAAGCAGATTTGTGGAAAAGAATAGTTAAAAACCAGATAATTAGTAGTGTTAATTTTGTTGTCTACTCCTCTTGAGTAATCTCTTTTTCATACTGTTGTCACCATTATATTTTCTTAATAAATAGTGTTTTCATTTAATAAAATTAAAAGGCATGTTTTGCAGAATTTTTCCAAAGCAAATTACTCTTTCAAGATAAAGATATGTATGCATGTGTAATAACCTGAAAAAGCACATAAAGCTATTTTTCTTAGCTATACATTTACTGAAACTAAAAGCATATATATGATGCATGAAAAAAGTAATCTTTTTACACCTTATCTTCATGTGCCCACTTTTCTGTCCCTCTATAATAATTTTTAACCTTTGGCCTTCATACATTCAATGATTTCAGCAGAGGAGGTAAAACATGTTAGTGTTCTGACCTGGAAGACAAAGGATTACCTGGAGGTTGTGTTATTTGCAATCTGGAGGTTGTTATGTTCACAACAATAATTTCTTACTTGAAGATTCTGGAGTTTAAAATGAAGGCTGAAAATGTTTGCTCTAAATCTAACACACAATATCTCAAAATCAATCTGGCATATTAAAATGAATGTTTCTGAAAGTTTATCTTTTGGTTGGGAGGAGTTTTCTTGTCTTTCTGCATGTATCTGGCCATCTGCTACATCACTAGTGATGCAATGTCCTGTTGTGATTACTAAAGATAAATACTTCTGAGATTAATCCATAGTAGAATGGAAGGTTACAGAGGGGAAAGAGTTGCCAGCAAAAGGCCCCTTTTGTTCTTTACTCTGCAGGTGTCTGTATAACAGCACAGTTCAAGGTTTAGTGGCAGGTCCATGTTTACTTACTCCCCCCACAATGAATAATCAATTGTAAAATACATTATTATAGAGGCAAAGTCATTTTTTTGGAAGAAATTGAGAGAATCACTTGTAAAAATGGAGAAGACTTGTTGGCCTGATTAAAAAACATAGGCAAATTGGATCTTAATCCAAAAGTGGCTGTTATGTGCCTTTTTTTTCCTTCAATTTTTGGTAGCAACATACTGTACTAGTAGCACACTGTGCCACATGTCTGATGCCTAAAAAATTCCAAAGCTTTATCTTAACCAGCCTATAAAAATAATTGATTTGGGAAACTAGTGCTATTTCTGTTTTTCTGAGAATATTTGCTGAGTTTTCTCTGTCAGACCTCAGTTCCTCCTGGACTAAATAATTTCTATTTAATGAATTCCCTTTCCTTTCTAAAATGCATTTGTTACAGAAAAAAAAAAAAAAAAGAAGTATCATCCCTGAGTAACTTCTAATATTGTTTGATAATACCTGAATAAAAATATGTGTGAAACAGGACTTTTGTTAACCTTCTTGAAAGGAAGACAGATGTAAGTGCAGTACTTTATTATGAAAATTTTTTCCTAATAGTAAGGATATAGCTAATGATATTCAGATTAGGACATCACCATTACAGATGAGAGGGACAGAGGTGATGTAAAAATATCCTTTTTATATAACAAGTTTTTAAAAAGAAATCTTCACTTCAAAGTCAGGAAGGCAAAACTGAAACTAAAATTAACATCAAATGATCTCTGTGAACTAAAAATATATTTTATCAGAATATTTTTATTTCTATTTCTATGCCTTATAGAAATGCTTTATATGCTTACAAAATTACCAGGATTTATATAAACTAATCTTAAAAGATGTCTGAAATATATTTAGTTCTTTACTAAAAGTTTCTGAGTCAGAATTAAAGAAACTAGGTGAAAGAATTGAGAAAAACATAGTTTAGTCATATTACAGGTTAAAACCCAAAAATGTGTATCATTTATAGATTACCTAATTTTTTATTCCATTAATATTAAAATGACCTTTAAGTCTGTTTGTTTTGTGTGCTTGTATGTATTGTGACTTCATGTATGACAAAAAGACACATTTATGGACATAATTTTTTTTTTCTTCAGGGATCATTGCCTGAGTAAGGAAACAACCAGACTGCAAATCAAAACCCTTAGAGTGAAGGAGGAAAGAAGGATAAATAAGTGAAATATCACAAAATTCAGAGTATATTTTATTTCCAGCACTCTTGGGTAGATGATCAGATGAATCTTGATTGCAATCAAATGCACCCAGCCAGGACCTAGAGTGTACGTGATTTTTTA
Source organism: Machaerirhynchus nigripectus (assembly GCA_013397975.1). Taxonomy (NCBI): domain Eukaryota; kingdom Metazoa; phylum Chordata; class Aves; order Passeriformes; family Dicruridae; genus Machaerirhynchus; species Machaerirhynchus nigripectus. Next base: position 96,618 of record VZRQ01007125.1, read on the forward strand.
CTCTGATTGGTTCATCTCTGCTTAATAGCTTGCAGATTGAACATTCATAGAACACACTGTAAGTGAAGTTGTAATATCAACCTTTTGACTCACACTTAATGCTAATGGCAAAATTTTGACTTAATAGAAACACATTTAAACTGCAGGAAAATTAATGGGCTAATATCAGTGTTCAGAACTATATACCCTGATTAATGGTTTCTGTAGTTTGTATATCATACCACCACAGTATTCCAAGTAAATATCTGAAAGTGTAAATCATGTCTAAGTTATGTGCCAGCACCATATAAAGTGAATGCATTACAGTATGCAAAAATATTTTGTGTTCATACTATCCAACACATTACAACATTACAGAATTCTGTCTCAATTATTTGATGAAATACTTTTGTTCATCATTTCTATTTGCAATTTATTAAAAGAAAGTTAAAATTTAGTAGAAATGTAGGCATTTCCCTGTCACATTTCTTTCTTAGAAACAAGTTTTTATTTCAGTTATTATTCTCTAACCAAATTTTATTACTTAAACCAGTTTGTTAAGAGAAAAAGAAAACAAATGCATTAGGTCATACATTTGAATACAGTCTACAGCTGTTGCTTTTAGAAGTTATTTTTTTCTGATATAACTTTCAATCTTCTATGAAATGAACTCTATCCTTTAGCGAGTCCTATTGGTCATTACAGCAAAGCCATTATCTACCATTGCCAAAATTAGTCTCTTTATTGATTAGAAACATTTGGGCAGTTAGTAAACTTGTTTGTGGGTTGAAGCTGTGGAAAACAGTGGCTTGTACCATTTTGCATAAAGAACAAATATGTCAAATAACTATTTTCAATGTTTCATGCCTATCACTGAATCTCTGAGTGGATAATGCAAATAGCTAATTCCACTGCTAGGCTGATTTTGCTCCTACATATTTCTACAAAAACTAATACATAAGGCCACAATATAAACAGTGAATTTTGGTGTTTCTATCAGAATAAACATCACATGCTTATGTGAATCAGTGTGATTTTGAGAAGGTGAAGGATGTCAGCACATCTAATAAATAAAATCCGAATTGTTTCTCCGATGTTCCAATATATGATTCAATATAAATGTTTTAATGAGGTTGAGAACCCAAGTTTAATGCACAGAAGAAGTCTTCATGTTAAAGAAACAAGAGAATTCTAATTGCAGTGGAAACCAGGAAATCTATTTTGAAATGATATTGGACATACCAGTTTAGGTAGGAAAACAGGCATGTTCATCTTAAAAACTGAGTTTCTAACTTATCATCTCATAAGATCCTATAAAACTTTTTTCCATAGGTCTGTAGTTATTTCTTCTTTTTTTCAAAAGGTAATAGAGAAGTGACTCACATGCTCAAAAAAACTCCTACCAAAATAGGTAGAAGCAGATATTTTAATTGATATTTAAAATAATTACCAATCAATGACAATATAATTAATACATTCATTAGTAATGTTTGAAAAAATTGAAGTTTCCCTAATTTTCATCTCAAGTGTCATAAAATTTAAGCACCGTCTCTTCAGACTTTGATAGAAATAAATACTCTGAATCCAAGTGTTTAAGGTAGGAAGTAACACCATCTACCTTAACATGTTGTATCAACACCATAGTACTAGAAACAGGAATTTTATTCAGCATGAAAGAACATAAACAAAATCTAAGAATTTTAGCTTGCATTCAAAAAGGATATCCTTTATTTTAGTAACATTATCCTAGTGATGGTTACAGTAGCCAAAACCCCTCTTCAGCAAAGAATCTTCACTGGTTTTGTACATGATTATACCTCAAGAGACTTGCTTGTGATACACCAGCATATCAGAATTGGCATCAAGCTGTCATTCCATCGGCCTGCTGATGGACTTACAACGTAAATGCTGTGTTATGTCTGCTACTATTGTGTGGATATATTTTGATTTCTAAGTCTTATCAAATATTACTAGACACCTGTACAGATGTAGATATAGCTCAGATTTCCACTAAACTCTGTGGGCTTAGATAGTCTATTTCACTTAAAAAGAGCTATACTTAGATAAAAAAATCGGAGGGATCCAAAAGCTGTTTCTGCATCCCTGATGGAAATTCTGGCTTAATCTAAAAGAGATTAGAGACATTGGAGAAGGAAAAAATTAATTTCTTAAAATGTATTTTCAGTTGCATTTTTTTTTTTTTACCTTTAGGTATTCCACTACTACAAATGGGTAATCAATTGCTTTAAAATTTAGTGAAAGATGAAATTGGTTCTGAGGAATCGGACACATAGGAAGACACATTTCTTATGCATATAAGTTACCACAAGAGTAAGTATTTGGATTAATATAAGAATTAGTATGGCAGCAATAAGTGGAGAAATGTATGATTGACCCTCAAAACTGAAAAAAATCCTCTATGAAACATGGCTATTTGTGGAAAGCACACCTGAATCTAAAGAATGACAGTTTGTGATATGTATTTCTTTATAGAGACTGCTTCATGCTAATTAAGAAGTCTCCTATATCATATATTTTAAACCCAAACAGATTTTCAAAATACACGGAAAAAGATTTTAATATAGAATTTTTGAATTATTTGAAAGAAACTGTAAGGAAGTAATCAGCTGATTATCTTCTCTTGAGTAACTTTTAAAACACTTTTAAGAAGATAATGATGCAATTTTTCTAATTAAAAACATAATAAATAGGCAAATGCAGGAAGTTTCTGTGTGCAACACAGGGTCTCTGAAGACTCTTTAGACTTCATGGCTTCTTCATCCACTGCATCTGCATTCTGATACACAAAGTTTTCACTTATGATTAAAGGTATGCAGTCAAAAAACATTTTCATCCTTCCAATTAATTCAAGTTGGCTTCATTCATTTCAATTGTCACTTTGAAATTCCAGACAAAATTATCTTAAAACATGCTTTTGTAAATAAATGTGCATGAAATCAGAAAGATGCTGTTGATAGCTGACAGGAAACAAAAACAGAACACAAAGGATAAGTTTTTATCTAGAGGAAGCAATCAAAAGAGTCAACTACTGGTAGAACCTCGGAGTAGAATCAATTATGCTAGGTTATCTCTGCCACCTGAGAGACCATTTTGATAATGCTTTAAACAAGAAAATCCCTTAAAAGTGGTGAGAGAGGGGAGACCACAGGCATTAAGCTGAAGCATTTATTGTGCTAGGTGTGTGAGGATCTTGCCAGCAACTAACTTACCTCTTTTTAGGGGTGAAAAACAAGTTTCTCACTTTTCCCTCATTTAGGATTTTGGAGTAGAAATGCAGTGACACTGAGTGAGATGCAGCAAAGGGATATTTGTAAGGAATTTGGTGGTATGCTTACTTTTGGATATGCTTTTATTGAAGATATATTAACCCTATAGCCACTGAAAAATACTGAAATACTTATTGTTAAAAAGCCATGTTCCAAAGTTGTTATTATCAAATGCAGCTTGTTGTCTCTTGTTATCATATTCTTTTTTGTTTTATGGGAGAAGTTAATTAGTGATTGCATATTTTACAGTACTAAAAGAATGTTAGGGCACACTTGCAACCCCCCACCTACTAATTTGTTTTCTTCTTGATTAAGAGAGAGAATATGAAAATAATAATTATTAGAAATATATTTTTTCCCTTAATTTAATATTCACTCAAGTAATAGGAGAAAACCTACATAATTTAACAATTTTTGGTTCAGCTTTGTCATACATTTGTATTGGGTCTCTATCAGCCATGACTCACTTAACTGATAGTGTGTGATTCTCCTGTGATTTCCATCTTTCATAAAGTTACACATATTGAACGTGGGTGTTTAAAGAATACTCATACCCTTTTCAGTTTTCAGCTGTTACCCACATGGTGTTCCTGATCTTTTTACATGCCACAGTTTGTTTACTGAAGAGGCATTGCAGTTTTCCACTTAAAAATGTTTTGAAGAACAGTGATAGATTATCTAAATTTTCAGTGCCCTTCAAAGGTGTGTCCTACTTAAACTCTATGACCAGATATTTTGAAAGCTATTAAACTGTGTAAATGTTGTTGAGAACAAAATATTGATCAATTATAGTTGTGTATCTGATATAATAAACATGTTGTTCTAGTTTGAAAGCAAACTAGTAAGAGACTCCAAGTCAGAAATACAATTTAATAGGAAAAATAAAATAAAAGCAATAGTAAGAAAAAAACCAACCCACTGACAGTGTCAGAGTACAAACCTGACCCCCTGAAGGTCAGGGGGTTGGTAGCAGCCCAATTAAATGGTGGCTGCAGTCCTCCTGGAGCGATGGTTGGGTTGAAGCAGTGATCCTGCAGAAGAGTTTGGTCTTCCTCTGGAGGTCCAGTGATGGTGTAGAAGGCTTTGGTTTTTCTCAGGAAATCCAGTGGAAAAGGCTGCCTTAGGTAGTTCCAAGGCCAGGTTATATCCAGGTGGGAATGCTTGGCTCCTCCCTCCTGGGCAGAGCATCTCACAATAGGATGAGATAAGTCCATGAGTCATGCAGTGGTTTCCTGATGGCCCATTGTCTGTTATCAGGGGTGGGTCATACAGGGGATAACAGCTAATGGCCCACAGCTGGTGGTAATAGAATACTTAAATTCATCTATATTGTAACCTATCTGAAAATTTTTGAGGAAATCAAGATATGACTGTAATCTTACACATTTAAAGCAAATTTGTTTATTGTAATTCAGTCTGATTTGTACTCAGTTTCCTATGATTTTTGAACCTATCACCACACAGTCTACAAATATTAGCAATTGCATTATAATGACACAGTATTTCATTATGAATATTTTTCACTTTATTAGTATATACCTTACCTGCAGAATGCACCTCAGTTTTAACAAATATATTTTCTCTCTCTCGTGTTGTTTTATCGGGATTTTTGTCTAGTTCAGTTTTTTTTTTATTTATTTGCTTGTTTAAACATTGCTGGTTGTCTCCACATTTGACAATATTTGGAAATCCCAAGAATTTCCACATCCATAATGCATGAATGTGCCATTCCATCCATCCCTACACTGCAGCAAAGGTCTAGGGTATGTTGCAGGTGAGTGGCCTTTTCCACATGTACAGTCTCTTCATACAGGGTAAAGGAGTGCTCAGAATCCCTCGGACTCAACACACCTGAAAAAACAATGTGGGACATACTATTTCAGCTCAGGAAAAAAATCCCAAACAATTCAAAACTAAAGCAAACAAACAAAAAAACCCTACCAAAAATAAAACCTAAACCCAAAACCCCTTCTCCTGCAAAAAATGTTTATAAATTGAAAGAACTTATTTCTTTATCAGTTTTAATTTTTCACATAATCTTAACTCAGAACTCTAAGTGTAAAAATTCAAGGGAAACAAATAAAAATATTCAAATGACATTTTTCTTTAGGTCTTTGAAAAATGATCAGTTGTCTTTTTAGAAAGATGCTCTAACAAAACAAAAAGATAGGTTCTGTTCCTGGGGAAAGCAGTACAGAACAACAATACATTTTTTTAAAAAATAGCTGGACATAAAAATTAACATGGAGGTAATTGCATGAAACATTAGAAATTAATAGCATGACATAAATTAAGACTAATTTGGTGTGAGCTGTCTTTTTAAGAAAAAAAAAAAATGGCCAGCAATTTTGTATAATGTCTTTGAAATAAAACAGTGTAACATTTCAAGTTTCACATCTTAAGTTTCTTGTCTCCTACATGCAAAATGACTACTCCATTTTGAAAAGATTTCTGATACAATTGTAAAATTAGAAACAGATTGCTGACATTAGTCCTCTGTGATGGGAATCCTAGCCACCGTAATTGCAAGGAGTTTCCTTTTAAAAATTAATTGAAAACACAGCTTGATGCCATTTTCAGTTTAAACACTGAAACTCAGTGCATTAAAATACCAATTGAATTAATACGTTAACATTCTCTCTTTTTTTTTTTTTTTTTT
>VZRQ01007125.1:102571-164751 GCA_013397975.1 Machaerirhynchus nigripectus
ATCAAAGAAAGGACAAGTGGAGAACATCTCTAAAGAGATAACTGCACAGAAAACAACTTCCATCTCTTCAAGGTAACAGAAGAATAATGTATTATCATTTCTTATTCAATTTAAATTGTTGTCTTTTCACCTGTATGTTGAAACTTGGTCATATCTTTAAATATCTGTTATACAAAAAAGGGTGACAAGGCCCAAAAGATTCCTTTTTTTCAGGATATTCCAATATCACCTTTATGTACTTGGTTTGGTCTTACCCACACTTATTAACAGGGGGTCCTTGGGGGAGTTTTTTATTTTTCTGCAAACTATGAATCCCTAGTGAGACTGGCACTATTGTAGCCCATTTTGCAGACTGTTGCCTACACAGAAAAACAGCCTTAGATATTGAAATGTTAGTTAGCTTTTGCCACTCAATTCTGTTTAACTAACCTGCACAAGCTCTATTAAATGGGAATTCTGGTATCTGACTTCTTTCTTGTCAAGAAAGGAACTACAAGGAGCCTATAACTAAGTTATATTTTGGATTTGGGATTGGTGCTCTTGGTCATGTGAAATTAGCTATAAATCACTATAGATTTTTTTTTCTGAAAATTTTTCCGTTGACATTTTTGTAAGTAAGAATATTTGTTGATCTGCAAGTGAATTGCTAACAAACAAAATAAATTTTAAAAATTACCTTGATTCCTATAGCTTTATGATTTGAAAGCTTATGTCTAAGAAGCATAGAATTTGAAGTTCTTTTAATAAAAGTCTTGCTGAAGTAACTGCTAGTAGTGCATAGAGAAATATTAATTAGTGATTTTCATAATTTTAAAATATGGTAATTTGTACAAAGAAAATCTGTAATGTGTGTATGTGTGCACTGACCTAATAAGCTTACATGAAGTAAAGTTTAAGTATAAATCAGTCGTGACAAGGGTTTTATGGTTTACATTATGCGCCTTGAGTAAGGTAAACAAAATGCTCTGCTGAGACAAGGGCTTCAGGAAACATTCTTTAAATATGTAAAAACCTGAGCAGAGTAAATAAGTTGAATGCATGGAATATGACTAGAACTGGAACGCAGTTTTTTTCCACCTAATATGTCACTTATACAAAGCATTCCTCATTCACATTCAGATATATGGAATTTAAAAATATCCCTATGAGTCTTATGAAGACTTCTGACATTTTTCTAAGCTCATTGATAATCTCTCCACTTTCTTTAATGTTTTGGGCTTGTTTCCATGCTTTCAGTATGTCATTCTGCTTCTCTGATGATTCATAGATTTCAAAAATTTTTAAGAGGACTGTGGGCAAGAGGAGATGTTAGTCTTGGGTAAGTAAAGTAAAGCTTTCTACTATGACCAGTATTCAAGCAAGGAAAACATTTTAAAGCAGTATAGGAAGTACAACTATCAAGGGCAGACCAACTGAAAAGACCTTGTATATCTGATTATAACAATCCTACTTTTATCAATTTTGAATGGTACATTTTGCAAGCTGAAAGTAAGAGGCACTGCAGTATGTTGGAATGTACAACTTGATGAGGAGTTGTTTACTCTTCTGAAAGCTAATGGCAAATGTATAACAAAGAGAAGATGTCTGTGCTTGTTACTAACTATTGTTGGAAGAAACTCCCAGGTACAGCTTTCAGGAGTATTTTTGTTTGCTTGCTTGCTTGTGTGATCATTTTAATGACAATGCACTTTATTCTTTCATGAGCCAAACCCAGCTGTAATTAGCAATTTAACTTCCTAAGTAATGGAGAAGAAACAAAAAGAGTCAGTAGATCCTGCACCCGGTGGCAAAAAAATAAATTCAGTCTAAGCACCAGCTGACATGAATATCAAAAACAATAACCCAAGATTTATAATTGTGAAAGTGGAAAGAGCACCTGGAAAAATGTAATGAAGGGAAAAATCCACCCTGCTATTCTGTTTGGTAATTTCTGTGACTGTTGCAGAACATCTCTGCTGCTCAGTCCAGTGAAACAAGCTGGCCATATGGAATATTCTACTAATGGATCAACAGCAGAGAAGCTATTGGTAGTCCATGATAGCCCGGTGATTCTGGCAACAACAATAACGAATAAGGCTCTTCACTGTCTTGCTGACCCTCTAGGGTATAAATGTTATTCCCAAATTATTTCTATCTGCTTTCTTCTTTAGTATGCCCCTGTTTTCTCTGGGTGGCTGAAATTATTGCCATACACCCAACTTCATTTTCTCCTTTTGTACTTCCAGGTATGAATGTAAGGTCATGTTTAACAATGACATATTTTGAATGCTCCTTACTGTCACATCATTTGAACAGGAAAACCATTATGCATTTACTACAGTTGTATATCATACAGAATTTATTGGGGGAAAAAGAACTTAAATAAAACATCAAAATTAAAAACAATAAGGCATATTTAGTTAGCTTTATAATGAGTAGGCCATAAAACATAATGAAAACATGACTGTGTACTCCAGATGCATTTGATTAACAACTAAAGAAAGGTGAAGAGAGAAGGAAATGAGGTTGATCACTGTAAGACTCCATACATTCACAAGCAGATTGCCAGCAAGGATGTTCATGGCAGTTTTTAGTCTGAGGCACAGACAGCAAAGTGCTAAATGACTGAACATCCCCACTGCAAGAGTAACGTTTACAAAGGTTCCCTAGGGTACCGCTTCAGCCCCAGTACTACATATCAGGAAACCATGAAGTGCCCCAGTGACACAGAAAACACACAGTGAGGGAAATTAGCACCACGAGACTTCCTCCATGCTACAGCATGGGATAGATGTACTCAGTGAGGAACTGGGGACTGCCAGTCATGAAGTTCAAGCTGCGGTTCACATGCCAGCAAACACCACAGACTGCATATGGAAAAGAATGCTGCCATTTAAGGGGTTAGAGAAGGGGAAAATGACCAGACATTAGCAGAAACCAGTCCCCATTATCAATTTTCCTATAACTCTGTCCACTTATATGTGAAATACAATATTTAATGGTTTCTGCTAGCTTTTTGCTATTCTGTATCCTTGTTTTCCTTTGTTTTATTTAAATGAGTGGGGCTTTTTCTGGAAATTGTCTCCTTTTCCCATCTTTAAAACTTCATCTTTTTAATAGGACTTCTAATTTCAACAATTTTATGTCTGTACTACAGAGATCTATTCACCAGTTCAACTGGAGAAATGTTAAAATTATCGTCAGAATCTATTTTCTTCAGACGCCTTCTGGGAACACTAAGATTGACACTAGGCCTCAGAAAAACAGCAATATATTCTAGAGCTATTTATTTGTTTTGCTTTATTCTTGCTAGGAATTGTTCATCTGGGCTCTCCCCTGGGTACGGCATCTTGAAGGACCTCTTACATCAACTAGAAAGAAAAAAATGTCAAAATAAAACACTTGTAGAAGTTTTGCTAATACTATAATTCTAACAATTTTTTTCTCTGTTCGATCTATTTTAATTTTGTATGGCTTTGTTTTCCAAAGTCTCTAATTAAGAAGGTTTAAATACATTTGTACATATCATCACTTTCGTTTCTACTGGGATTTAGTTAGAGTTTCTATTTGAATTGATTGAATTTACAACTAAGACAAAACCTCTGATTTTTACTGAGGTACATTATGTTCTTTACTGCAAGCATTGTGGACATTATACCATCCATTTATCATAATCAAGGGTACACACTTTGATGGAAACTGATATCAAACTCCCAGCGATGAAACTGAAGCTGTTCAAGATAGAAGACACCATGCAGTAACTTCTTTTCAGAACTAAAATATGATAAATGCTAGTTTCTTCACTTGTAATGGTTTCTTATTACAAGAATACATTATTTTCCTTATATAGTCAGCATTCATCACTGGTTTTGTCCATAACAGAAATTTGTTTGCTTTGCTACTGAAGCACTTAAATTTTCTGTCTGTTTCTAGAACAATAGACATATTGTTATGGCTTCTAAAATAAAACAAGGACATATTTGTACTGCCACTTTTCTTCCTTTTGCCTCTACTACAATAGTGCATTTATAAAATGGTCCCTTTTGATTGTCCAAAAAATGTTCTCCATTCTTCCAAAGAGCACTGTACACCAATTTTCTCTGAAAGCTTTTAAAGCTGTTTATATTCAACACAAGTGTTTCTCACTAGACTTCTGTCTCTCCAAAAGCTTCATAAATACAGGGCTGTCAGTATTTATTTATTGTTTGAGATTATTTTCCCTAGGACATTTATGTACGAACTACACACATTTAATGAAGTTTTGTTTTGGTTTGAGCTTAACTCATTCAGTGTTGTTCACTTGAGTCATACTCTTGCATTATCATTAACACGGTAATATTTTTTCTAAGGCCTGAGAAATTCTTTCTGGTGTAACCTGTTTGAATAAGGACCATGGATCTTTCAGATGTTTAAGCTGTACACTTCATGTTTAAAGAAGGAATCTGCAAATTGTATTGATATGGATCCTTGTAGCTACTTCTGTTAGAAAATGCAGTGTTCTTGTGACCTGTTATGTAAAATAGAGGAAAATTACGAACTAAGTTTTGTAGGATGTTTAAGATTATTTTTGCAACAAATTGAGAAAATGTTTAGAAATATGGGAAGTAGACAGCCCTAGCCTCATTTCACTTAGATTCATTCATCTGTTTCATTGTTGCTTGGAAAGCAGTGTGCACTGCAAGATAAATTAGCTTTATGCCCAAAGATATATAACATAAAACACAGCTTTAATTTGGGGGACCTGTATTTTCATTAACATAATGTTTTACATTTACTTTCCATTCTTTCAAAGAATTGATTGATACATGAATCTTCATTAATTTCTTCCTTCTCCTAGACCCCCTAAACATGCATATTGATCTTACTTGCCAGACAGGGATATTAAATGCCTCTGGCTTTCTGTAAGACATTTGATTGGAAAATGAAAACACTGGCATGTAGTCTGCATTGTTCTTCCTGGTTTAGCTGGCTTTAGTACAGCATTCACATTAGCTCTGTGCCCATAACCTCAAACTGAATGACACTGGAAATGCGTGATGTATGGAGGAAGCTTAAAGGAAAAGTGCCAAATGAATATTGGCCTTTCGTGTCCTTCTCTGGTGAGCACATGTGCAAGCTGGAGTCAGCATGGAGAACAGAGAGATGAATACTAAATATTCTCAGTGCACACTGTAATATCTTTAAAATAATTCCTTTAGAACAAATCCAACATGTTGATCCAACTCAATAATTTTTTTAAACATCTTGGTCTGGATAAGATATCATTTGCTGTAAGAGGCAGCCATTTCCAACAGTAATGAAAAAGGTAAAGAATAATTTTTGGGCATCAGTATGAGTCAGAAATAAAATCCCTAGAAGGATAGACATGATTTATATAGTTTCATTTTCCATGTCTCAAACATGGACCATTTCACATTGATCTACTCAGACTTATAAACATACAAAATTTTATTTGTTTAAAATGAACACAAGCAGAGAAAGATCTAATCTTTGACCAGTAATTTTTGGTGGAAAGTTTAGATGCTGTGCAGGAGGTTTTGTGCTGTTAGTATTAGTTCATTTATTTTTTTAAAGGCAATTGACTCCTAAAATTTCTAAATTAATTTTTAAAAACTTATAGTTTGGCTGATTCAGTCTCTGAAAAGGATGCAGATATGTGTCAATATATATTTTGAAACATACATTTTCCTTCTTGTCTGGTGAGATAGGTTGTCCCCCTGCAGCATGTGAGGACCTCTATGAAGCAGGTGGTCACTGCAGCCCGTGGAAAGGACCACATCAGGGCAGACAACCACACTGCAGCCTTTGGAGGACCCCACATCGGAGCAGTCTTTCTGTGAAGGACTTTACCCCATGTCAGGGACCATATGTTGGAGCAGGGATATAGTGAGAAGAATAAGAAGAGACATATATGAAGTGTTATGAACTGACCACAAACCCCTTCGTCATGTTCCCCTGCATTGCTTGGGGATGAAGAACTAAAGGAACTGGGAATGAAAGAATGAAGTTGAGCCTGGGAGGAAGGCAGGGGTGGGGAAAAGATGTTTTAGTTTTATTCTTTTTTTCTCACCATCTTACTCTTTTAAATTGGCAATAAATTAAATTGATTTTCCCTAAATCAAGTCTGGTTTTTTCTGTACTACTGAGTGATGATAACTACGGAGTGATGGTAACTACTGAGTGATGTGCCTATCTTAAACCATGAGCTTTTCCATTTCACTCTCCTCTTGTGCCCTATTGAGCAGGGTGAGGGACAGCACAGCTGTGGGCATCTGGCAGCCCGCCACAGTGAATTCACCACAAATTTATTCTTGATACTCAATAAGATTGGCCCCAGTGCTAAATGGAACTTTTACGCAGTAGTACTGAAAAATCAGTTTAATAACAATGAAATATGTATCAGGAATAGCATTCTTCAATCATATTAACAGTTTAAAAATTTGATCTAGACTTCTTTTTGCTTAGCAGATAGATAAGAATGTATGGGTGCGAGAAAAATAACTTGATGTCCTGAGATTCAGTAAACATACGTACAGAAATATGACAGTAAAAATGTAATTGATTAAATTCTTGATGACTGTATGTATATGTCATGGCTTAGGAATGGTATTATCCAATTTAATGTTCTCACTGAAACCACACCAAACCATGTGCCACTCGCTCAGTTCTCCTCCCCCTCCTCTCCTCTCTGTAGGGCTGGAGAAGTAAATTGGAGACACAAAAGATAAAAAAACACAGGCTGAGATAAGAACAATTTACTGGAAAGAGCAATGAGATGAGAAAATGAACAGTTACAGAAACAATGCTAATGACAGAGGGTGCAAGAAGAGGCAGAGGTGTTACTGCTCAAGCCCCCCAGGAAAACCCCTGACAATCCAACATGCTACCCTGACCCGGAAGCGAGCCCTTCCCACATTCCCTGAAAATTATATGAGGTCATATAGAATAACCTCCGTGTACTAGCCACGCCTGCTTCTGGCTACTGCACAAAATGTTTTACTGTGAGTGTTCATGCTTAAAGGATATTAACCGTAGTGTAAACTGTTCCACAAGGGCTTTAAAATAGCTCAGAAATAGTAAAATTAGCACAAATTGCGCATTTAAGAGGTTGGAGAAGTAGAAGTATTGAATAGATGCAGAACACAGAATAATTTTAACTTCTACCTTGTACATTTTTTCAGCTTCTTGGCAAGTAAGATTAACCAACATAAAGGAATTGTAAACAGTTATAAGAAACATTTCTCTCCCTCCCTCCCTTCCTCTCCCTATACCTCTTCCCTCCCCTGTTTTCCTCAGGTCACCATCTAAGTTACACTTCTCATATTTTTTTAATTTGTCCTGATATATAGATGTCTATTTTCAGTCTAACACCACCAACATTTTCCTGAATTTTTAAAGTGCCATATATTTAAATGGGTTTGTAGCCACATGATTCTCCATCTGTTTCAAAATTCATCTAAAAATACTTTTCTCTTGTCTGCTTCGCCAGGTTTGCCTCTTTTTTCAGTATTTCATTATACGATAAAGGAGATTTATGTTATATTTTATTCGGAGCATGCAAAAAAAATTAATTTATCCTATTGTTATTCTTAGATTTTGAATTTCTGATCTAAATTTCCCACTCCCACTCCCACTCCCCACCCCCAGCTATTATTATATAAATTACAGTCACTTTTTCAGCACCCTTTGTTTTCCAGTGTTCCATATTGGGGTTTGTTTAATTTTTTAAAATTATTTTCATATCTGCTGTGCTTATTTCTCTTATAAAAATGAGACAGAATTCTTCATATTCAGGAACTTATGCAGAATCTAGACTCTTGTCATGAGTGCCCTTTAATGCTTTATTTAATTTTAAAATGGTTTACTTACATTATCCAGTATTGCTATTTCGGTGTTAATGAGTCAAAAGTCCTATTGATTGTTTTAATCATTTTGTCAGAGAACTTAGGGTTAGCTAAGCTTTAACAGACTGACATTGGAAAGGATATTCTGCCTTATGGATTTTTGTATTTTTAATGTGTATTTAAAGTAGTTTTTGATGCAAGGTTGTTCATCCTCAGGTGAGCAGTCAGAAAAATGTTGCCAATGTCTTTATGACTGTAGACATATTTCTGAACTCCCCCACTGAAGGTTCAAATCTGTGGAGCTCCACAGAGTTTATGAGGTTTACGGTCGCTCCTGGATAAAACAGCTTCACTATTATCTGGAGGTAGTCATGTGCAGAGGGGAAACTCAGGGTCTCTTATACAGTCATTGAGTTAATATAGTCTCAGTCAGACTAAATGAGAAAATTATAATTCATACAACAATTTGCACAGGGATTGGATTCTAAATGAGACTTGGTACCAATGCTCCAAAGCCAGACTAGCAACCACATGAGCAAAAATTTGGCTAAATAATATACATGAGCAGTTACTGTTACTGTAGAACCAACCCCGTAAGTGCTAATTCATACATCTATTTTTGTCACAAATATGGATCTAACTCCAACATGGAATTTTGCATGACTTTTCATATTCTTTGTTAATTGGCTGGTATTTTGAAAATCATCCCCCAGATTTTCACATCCAGTAGAATGGTTATTGTAATTAATCTCATTAATTCTTATTGAGTATACTCAATATTTTTTTCAGTTCTTTGATTACCTCGGTGTTTGGTGTTTCCTTACCTGTCAAAAATATAGCTTCCTCAAGAATTTTGTAAAGTTTGCATTTATATGCAAGAGCATTACACATTGAAATAACCCCAGGTAGAAGACCTGTCACTCTTTCATACACTTTTCTGGCTGGAAGCAGAAATACACTTTTTTGGATACTTAGACGAAAGTTATGACAAGGGGATTATGGTACCGAGTGAAGGATAAAGACATAAAAAGAGGTAAAAATCCAGGAGGACACATAACTTTTTAAAATTTCAGACACTGAAGCTCCTAGATATATATCTGAAATATTGTCATGAAAAACATGAGCTTGGTTTAGGAGTCTTGACTGCCCAAGAGCAAAGTTTCCCATCATATATTTTATTTTGCATGTAATGCCAATTTATCTACTCTGTGTAGGTGTTATGCTGCAGCTGTTTACATGTAAACTGGTTAATTAAGAAATTAATGCACCTGGAACCTGCTACTTTTTTTAATTAAACTCTGGTGTTCATAAATATTTTCATTGTTTATTCAAGATCATTTTCTTAAAAGAAAATTTTTAGTTTTCTGCAATAATCCCATATTATGTGTTTTAATGTAGAATAATCCAGAAAGGAAAGGGATGAAAGAGGCAGAGGAAGGAAGGAAGGAAGGAAGGAAGGAAGGAAGGAAGGAAGGAAGGAACGAAGGAACGAAGGAACGAAGGAAGGGAAACATTTGTATGAAAATTGTGCACTAGAAAATGTTGAGGTGTAGAGAAACATTTGTATGAAAATTGTGCACTAGAAAATGTTGAGGTGTAGAAATAGTGGTGTGAACATCTGCTTTTTATGATTAGTAGATGGGCATGATAAAAAGGGCCAATATGAAAAAATGTCCAATGCAGGGACATGTAAATAATTATGGAAGACTCCAATGAAAAAAGAAAAAGAAAAGATATGAGCAACACCATAGAAAAGCACAAAAGTAAAAAATTAGTGCAACTCCCAGATGGACAGGAAATAGTAATATTTCCAAGGGTGCTATAATAGTCCAGGGGTGATATAATACTTTCAGGGCATTTTAGGTCATGCATTCAGCACTCCTTCAAAATATGTAACTTAATTTTCCCTAAACAATAATTATGCTCTGGTGGGTTAGATTTGTTTGGAACAGGCAGGAGGGTTCTGTTAAGAAGTCGGATAAGCTATTGTTCCAAAGACCATTGCAACATGTAGTTGATAAATCTAAAAATACAATAGCAAATGTGAGAAAAACTGGTTGCCTTAGATATACCAGTAGATATTATTTGTGAAAACCAGCTTTTTCTCCCACTAGCAACATTCTACTCTTTGTTGAGAGACGGAATGATACAGACTGAGTGAACTGGTGTTAAAGTGCAACTTCCTCATAAACACAGAACGTGTTCTCCAGTATGGTAGAGATCGGTCCCTAAAGTTCTTCTTGGTTATACTCATATCTCCAGAGAAGGGTGTGCTAACTTAAGGATTTGTATGACATTTCTAATTCACTTAAGTCATAAATTGATTTCTGTGATAAAATCAACTTTCAGAAATGTTTGTCTATGTTTCTGTAGAATATAAATGTCCAGTTACTTGTCTAGTGAAAATCATAATCAAAGTAGATTGAGGGTCTATTTAAATATATTTGATGATACAGAATTGTTCATAGTTATCAATCAATTACTTCTAATGTAAATCTGCCAGTTCTGTTCAAGGATTGCTACTCTTACAGCACAGTCATGTATCTCTACGATACTTCAGAAATACTTCATGTAGATGCAATTACATGATGATCTATGAGAGAAGGGAAGCAGAACTTAATAAATGTTTTGCTATTCCCTCTTAGAAAGTCAAACATACTTAATTAATAACTTTCTCAATGTTGTTATTAAGCATTTGTATGTCGGGTAATCTTTAGAGTGTATTTTAAATTCTGAGAGCCTTTGCTCTCGGATGAGCATTGAAGAATAATTCTTGGACAAGAATTCTGGAAATTAAAACATAGATTTGCAGAGAGCAAATCTCCCATTTTCTTGATCAAGATAATGCATTTTGCAAAAGAAAATAAATTTATTTTACTTAAAAAGAAGAGATTATGTTTATATAGCCCCTTACAAAACATAATGAGAAATCTGGACTAGTCTGAAAAAGTCAAGTGAAAAAAACTAAAAGTTATTAATATTGGTAATAGCAAAATTTTAAAAAAGTCTAACAAAAATATTAATTTTAGTAGATTTTACATTGTTATTATGTTGTCCTTAACATCATATTCTAGTAAATGTTGTATAAATAAAAATATCCACCTGTATATATGGAAAAATGGTTTCAAAATAAGAGTTATAACTATTCACTGTCAACTAAAAAGACATATGTATAACCTTTCAGAAATTTTCCTGGATTCAGTCAGTATTTACATCAACAAAAAAAATGGTATCTCCTATAAGTGAAAAGTGTAGATTCCATTAATCTATTGGATTGAGTAAGATTTAGAAGACAAGATTGGAATTCAAAATTATCTAAATTGCCTGTGGAGATAGCAGATTTGAGTCTCTGGCTACTAAAAGAAAACAAAAGTTCAAAGGATGGGAAAAGGAACCCATGTACCACAGATTGCTATAGATGACTAATTCTTCTCCATGCATTCTCAGAAATTAGCTTGAAGTAGTCAGCTGAATTTGAAATAAAGACATCTGAAAACAGAGACTTGGTGGTACCACTGACTGGGAAGCACTTATAGGCAGTGAAGAATTTTTATGGTAATATTTCTAAACAGATAACACAATATCTGATACTATCACCTAAGCATTCCTGAACTTGTGACAGTGCAAGGGTTGAACTAAAACATCCTTTCCACACCTACTGGTCTTTAAGTTTGTGTTCCCATGGCCTGTTTTCTGTGTGAATATTAGGCAGTTAGTCAGTTAAACAAAATTTAAACCATCCATAACCTCACCTTCTTTTTGTCCCAATAAAAAGAAAAAAAAAACCTCAAAAAAAGATGAACTACAAAAGACAACTTAATGATATTTTATGAAAAGGAGAAGATACCAATGAAGATATCAAAGTGGAAACCTTAAAAATGGTTAGCTTTTCAGTACTGTTGAATTACCTTTGAAAGGTATTTAAAAAAACCCAAAACACAAAGAACCTCCCAGCAAAGTGAAAAGTTTCCAACTTATGAGGGAAAAGACGGAACTGAACTAGCCTCACACAAGAGTTTCATAAACTATGATATACTTTTGGTTTTATTCCTAAAGTTATGTCCTGCAGGGGATAGTATTTGCACATGTTGTTATTGGGTTATTATTACTAATATATTTTTTGTTTTCTTCCTTTAAGAGAAAACCAAAAAAATTCTCTTTTTACCAAAGACATTGGTTCATGTGTTTTAAGTGGAGCAAATTATTTAGCTGAGCATCAGAGTATTTAGTTTTATTGTTCTAAATGTGTACATAGAAATTTAAGATAATTTCTTCAGTTTGAATCTAGAAATTACTGATGACAGTCAGATGCTGGAAGAAGGCTTACAGAAATTAATATAATATATCGTATTTAAATACCAGCTCCAATTTTGCAGAACTGTAAGCAAAACATGAGTACTTCACAAGAGGCATTAAGTCCCTCTTGTGCTGGTAA
Source organism: Machaerirhynchus nigripectus (assembly GCA_013397975.1). Classification (NCBI taxonomy): domain Eukaryota; kingdom Metazoa; phylum Chordata; class Aves; order Passeriformes; family Dicruridae; genus Machaerirhynchus; species Machaerirhynchus nigripectus. The sequence goes on from VZRQ01007125.1 coordinate 114,830, forward strand.
ACTTGCTGTGTAGTCTTATTGCCAAGCAATAGAAATGTAATGTGCTGATCTAGAGAGACATAATTTTCCCACTCTTGGAAAATTTTTGTGATTTCCCAAATGCTTTTATGCAGTGTTGGCCAGAAAGCTTGGCTTAATGTATCCCTTGTGGATTTTCCTATTGACCAGTAAGATTGTAATGAGGGAACATTCAAAATTTTCAAGGAGAAAAAAGAGCCTTAACTCCAAAGCAATTAATCCCCATTTTCCCTCAGTTTTACTCTGTGTTTGCAATACTCTTGCTTGATGTGGGATAGCCTACTTTTTTTCTAATTAATAATTCAATATTTATACAAAATAGACAAGATCAAGCAGTAGAAATTGAGTCAGGTATTATAAAATAGCCAAGTGTCTGCTTAACAAAGAAAGAGGTTTAAGTCAGACAGAAAAGAGGCAAAGTACATCTAAACACCCTAATCAGGCTGATGCTAGGTACTCTGGAGCAAACAGATGTGCAGTCAGCCCAACCTTCTTTCCTTCCAGTCAGCCCAACCTTTCTTCCAGTACTTTCTTTAACTGATGTTTCATTCACACTGGTATGTTCTCACTAGAGTCTTAATAGTCACTAACAGGAGATTTTATGGTTTTTACAGAATTTATATATACTTCTCTACTGGCACTTTCTATCATTCCCTACACAAATCAATATCCGCCTACTTTACAATGCCCTAGAAGATTAATTTTGTCCTTGTTTCAGAGTTACCTTTCTTTTCTACAGCTGATGTCACTTCAGTTAAAATTAACTTACTGAGGTTATTTGCACCATCAGTGATTTTCCAATGCGTTAGTATGACCATATGGAGACACTTCTTTCTCCACAAATGGTCAAATGATGGAGCTTTGCTGTCATTGCTGCTTCAAAAAGCAAATGATCAGTGCAGATATTATTAATGAGGAACAGCAAATATCAGATGCTCCACAAATCCCTCTTCCCATATATATGCATAAAGACTGAATCCAGGTCCAGAAGTGGAACTACTGCAGCATAGCCAACAGAGCTTGGCAGACACTCTGTTGTTACCTTCTTTCAGCTATAAAGGCTCTGCAAAGTTTGCCTGTACCATGATAATCATTCTGTATCCATACCATGATTCAACATGTATCCACTATGGCAATTCAAGTCACACAAAAAATTAGCCAGATCAGCAAACATAACTGAATTTAATTATAGGAACAAAACATCCTTCCCTCTTTTCTGGATGTGAAAGTATGTATCTTTGAAAAAAAACTGATATTTCTAATACTTTTATAATTTTACTGAAATTAATGCAAAACTGATTGTTACGTTCCAGCTGAACAGTTGTCAAGCCCTGGGAACAGGCTGTCTGGGGAAGTGGTTGAGTCACCATCCCTGGAGGTATTTGAAAGATGTGAAGATGGGGTTCTTACAGACATAGTTTAGTGGTGGACATGGCAGTATTAGCTTAATGGTTGAGCTTGATGATCTTAAAGGTTTTTGCCAACCCAAACTATTCTATAATGCTGTAATTCTGTCAGGCTGACATCTGAAGCTGCTTACTATTACTAACATGCATTGCTGATTTGTCTTGGAGAGAGTCAGCTGAGGTGGTAAAAAGCAGTCCCAGAAAAAGAGCTAGTGCTGTAGTGTTTCCTGGACACACAGTTCAAGTCTTTCCATTAATAAAATAATTTAATTAATTAGTACAATAAACCTGTTTCTAAAAGAGCAATTACAACCTAAGTTAAACCACAGCATGAATCGTTAAGTGTTGACACTGCCATCAAGAGGACATCCTTCTTCTGTAGGCCATCAGTATTCTCATGCAACAGTTACAGATATGTAAAATTGACAATTACTATATATTCACATGAATATTCAATTGTCATATGGAAATTTAGAACGTGGGTTGTGACACCCTGAGAGCTTACTCCTTTTAATCATAATCACAGGAGTAATTTATTTGAGTAGTACCTATCTGTTGACACTGAGGGAGTTGCTCAGTTAATTTATAAACTGGAAAATTTAAAACAATACGGCAGAGTTGATCATGTTCTTGGATTCTAAAGACAGAAGGATATTGAGAAGAAGTATTTAACTTAAAAAGATGTAAAGGAAACTTCACTGCTATTTGGTACTTTTTAGAACTGTTTCCATGTAGAAGCCAAAACAATATTTTTCATGGGAAGCAAGACAAAGAAATTATAAAGCTCTCATTTTCATATTGAAGAGTGAAAGATATTTGTGATCATGACTGATATTTATTACAGAAAGAAAGATTTTGAATTCCAGATTGGGGTACTCCACTAAGTTCCCTGTGTTAAGTTTCATGCTAATCAACTTTAAATTTCAGGACAGCAGGGTATGCTTTGTTGTATGTTAGTTGAAGGGTCTAAATTCATGGATGCTGGAATAAAATTTAAAAAAAAAAATCCTGTTTGACTAGGCAGTGAATATATATGCTGTTTAAAATATTTATTAGTCAGTAAATTTGTGTGTATATTTAATAGAACCAGACAAGTATGAAAATCTGAACATGTAAATAGGATTAAATTATGCAAAAATCAGATTCTGCATCTTTGATTCAGAAGAATAATGTGTATAATTTAAACCTATTCGTCAAAATATTTTGTTTCTTAGATCAGGTATTTTGTTTCTTAATAAATTCTTTTGAATGAATGCATGCCTACAACCAAAACAGAGCAGTTATTATTGTAATAAATTTACTGTACAATACAGGAAAAACGGAGGTGGAATTCATTAGGTATCTATTTTGTCATGGAAAGTGTTCCTAAAATGCCTAAGGACAGGTACTTTAGAATCATAAACATTACACAAATAAAAAGCAAAGAGCTTTTCTAATCACACTTCCCATTATTGAATATCTGGGAAAAAATAACAGAAGAAACTTTCAATAATAGGCAAAGCAAAAACTGAAAAACCATTAGTGGACCTGTACATAAAAGAGAAGAAAAGGTATGTCTTAGGCATCAAATATACCATCAAGGTGAAAAACAAAAACCTGGATACATTATTATTACTATTGATATTCTATTAACATTAACATTGACTTCAAAGAGTTGTACAAAATGGATTTTTTAAAATGCTTAAATAATGAGAAAAAAATAGATCATGTTTTAATATATAATTATTTCAGTTCTATGTTTAGAACAAATCTTCAAAATATGTTTAACTGCACTTACTGTAATTTCCAGTAATTTTTTTTCTAAAACATACTTAAATGAGAATTAAGGTAATAAAACTACCCCTCATGGTTTACAAAAAACAATTTCTGAAGAATAATAATCCATCAACTCTTGATGATACAATATAAAATTGAACCATCAAACGAAAGGTGTTATTCTTCCTTTTTAAAGTGTTCTTCTAAAATATATTGATTGAATTGTTATTCTTCCTTTCTTCAAATTATGTCAGAAGGGAGACTTCATGGAAAATTAATTATTTGGGAGAAAAAACCTGAAGAAATTAATTTTTGTCTTTGAGATTTCCTGTAAGAAGCCTTACTACAAGGAATACTGTTTTAGAAAACAAAGTCCTGTTTTTTAAGAAATTTTGTTTTTTCCCAAATCAATCATCTTGATAGCATTGAATTTATAATTTCCTTTTAAAATTGTTGTTTAGAACTCCTTCATTGATGTATCAGAGCTTTTTAAAACTTATTATTTAAAATAGATCAATACATAACATCATATGCATATTTTCTCCAAATTAACTTTGAAGTTATTGTAGTCAAAACATTTCTATGGATGATATTATACAGCAGAGCAGTAGATTAATCAAGCTACTGAACTGCTGAAAATAAAAGAACAATATTGTGCATAATGACAAGAAGCACTCTGGGATAGCTTCATATCTCATTCACAGACATGTTTCTTCATGTGCAATAACACATTACAAATTTTAACTCACTATGATTTCACACATAAAGGAAGATCAAGGAGGCCAAAATTTTGAGGTGAATCTGACTAGAGATTTTCTATCTGTCTAATTCCTAGCTGCTGTTCCAAGAGAGATACACAAACCTGAAAAACACCTGCAAGACAGTTAAAATACCTGACGACATAACAAGTGACTCAGGCATCCAACTGCCAGCAGCTGAATCAAGCCCTAGAAGTAGAGCAGAGGTCCCAAAAGTCCTCTCTTGTACCTGCCAGACTCTTTGGGATTTCGAATATCATAGAGCTTTTCAAGTGGAACTAGAGATGGAAATGGAAATGCACATCTTAAGTGGGCAATTGAACCACGAATCTGAAGTTAAGCTTCTGAATCTCGAGTTGGATATCACCATTAATGACTGTTCTCCTTCAAGTAGCTTTCTTACATCCACTAAAATATACTAATCTAAAAATTATTACTGATCTAAAAAGCCTAATTGAAAACAACAGTGAATGCCATCAGCAGAGCTACATTACAGGAAAAATTATCTGTAGTTAGCAGAATCTGAACTTACCAATGTGAAAAGATTGGTTTCAGGGGGTGGAAAACCTGCTTTCATCAAGCTGGTGTATTTATAGAGCAATCAGCTGACAAGATGTCAAAACATGAGAGGAATTCCTGGAAATGAACACAATTGCAGTGTAAAATAATTTTAAAGGAACTTAAAATTGTAAAAAGAGCAAACTCTAGACTTTTCCCATTTTTCTGTAAATAAAAAAATTTGAAAATAATGTTGTCCATATTAATATTTGCCATGTTATGTAACTGAATGTTATACTTAAAATAAGCAAATATTGAAGAGGAAATGCTGAGTAAAATTTCAAATATATAAAAAACCATAAAAAGCAGTCTCTTACTAACACATGTACATGACATAAAAGATACATTTGCACTTCAGTGCCCACCTGAATAAAATAATAGATTCTTACATATGGTGGATTATCAAGCTATGCTGCAAGAAGTACAAATGTATCTGACTTGCAAGAACTTGAGAAACTGAATTCTATTTTAGATGAGCCACTTATGATCTTTGTGATTATACAGTAGTTCATGCACCTCTTTTCACAAATCTAGTACAAAAAATTATTTTCTATATAGGCAAAACATTGTTAAATATTTCAGCCTTGGCAGCAGATATTCAAGCAAGAGCAATGCAAGATAATGCATTTAAGAAACACAAGATATAGATCTTTATTCTTCAACAGCCTCAGTTTTCATTTTTATATTATAAGGAGTTTTTTGTTGTTATATTCAGCAAAGTAGTATGTGATTATATATGTTTTTTATATGAGAATGTTTAAGCTTCCTTATAATAACATAAAATTCAGAATTACTTATCTTAGTGTAAATGTGAATAGTAATTACACAGTAATTCATAGTATAATTGGCAGATATATTGAAATGATAATCTAAATATTTGACTTTAATAAACAAAATGTGGTGAACATTCTAACACTGAACTGAGACGTGCCTAAAATGTAACACAATTATTTCATGCTTAACATACACTGCTCACTGTTATAACAGAAATGTGTGTCATCGGTCAGGGTTTAAACCAATTTCTACTTTAAAATAAATAGGTTAGCATTTCAGTTTAAAATCCCAAGTACTAATCACCCAATAATATGGAATATATATATATATAAACCACAACTTTTACCACATTATCCCTTCAATTATGCTGTGAAACTGCAATGAGTCCTCATCGTAATGTGTTTTCACTTCAGATCCTTAAATCACATCCTCAACACAACTGAAGATCCATTTCTTTGTCTTCTTTCAGTAATTGCAAAAATTAAAAAAAAAAACAAAAAAAACAAACTTGTTCAGAGGGTAAGAAAATTGTCATGAAACTTGCACTTTTTTTGTTGTTTTAAGTCAGTTACAAAAATTTCATCACTCTGGAACAGGTATTCTCTTCATCGCTATCCATGCCTTCCAAGTGCACATTTCTGCACCTTGATAACAGTAAACCTCTCTAAGAGATTCAGTTCTGACCATGCTTTCATAAACTTTTCTCTGTTATAATACATAACTATTTAATTAATTTTACTTAGGCCTGTTATACATTTTTATGAAGTTAATTTTAAAGGAATGCTGTGCATTAACTCTGCCGAGTTATTAGTCTGCAGAGCAAGGACCTGCAAATGATGAAACTGCAGGTGTATTTTGATTATGCTAAGAAATCAAGATCTAGATGGAAATACAAATATGAACATCTCTGTGGCTACAGGAGGAAAAAACCTTGACAAACAAACAAAAATCCCAAACAAACAAACAAAACTACCAAAAAATCCCAAACAAACAAATCTGCCAAAACTGACAAAAAACCCCCCAAAATAAACAACCAAACAAACAAATAATCAACCAAATTCTTGAGATCTGAGTGAACACTAGAAGTCAAATTTTGTGTACTTCCCTTCTGTCAATCACATGTAAAGGTAGGTGATTGTTTCCTTCAGTCTGTGTAACTCTGCAACAAATCCAATGACTTGCTTAATATATCTAGATTTGTTTTCCATGTATTCTGGGAGGACTACTTTGTGCCTATTTTTAGGAGACATAAAAAAGGCGTAGTTGAACTGTCAGTTCTGGCTCTGATCAGGGAATATTCTTGTTTTGCCTAAAATATTCCTATTTTTTTCCTGCTCTATAAATCTAAGGCATTGCCACAACCTAATTAGTGTAATGATAGAAAGTGTTTGGACCAGATATTTATCCAGCTTTCTTTGAAAGAACCTTTTAGGCTAATGATTGCTGACACTAAAATTGCTAAGTTTATTACCAGGCTAAGTCTTTGAATAAAAGGCATGATGATGAATCAGTCTCATCTTTTGAGGAGTGCAGCAGGAATATACTATTCAAGAGGTATCCTTCAGACATCCTTGTATTTTTACTTAGATTTATCTGACATGCAAAGAATCAACCATGTCCAATACAAATAGGTATGAGTTTGTGGGTTGGGTTTTTTAAATGGATTTCCAAATGACTTCTGTTTGATAAGCTATTTCGTACTGGTTGTTTACAGATAACCATCTGCATGGATTATGAGTTAGGTTTTCATACCTGATAATACTCAGTTATTTAAAGGACGGATAAGTTGTTCTTACCTGTTGTAGTATTTATTTGATTGTTTTATTTCTTTCCGCTGACTAAGTAAAAACTTGTTCCTCAAGTGTGGTAAAAACCAGCCTTTTTTCTTAAAGTAATCTTAAATACAATTTATATTCATGCAACTCCTTGATCTGGTATGGCCCTTTGACTATTAACCTCTATTAGTTTTCTAGCTTGGTAGTGATGGGATTGAAGGAAGAAGTCCTACAGCAAACACAGGGTACTGCGACATTTGGTCAAAGGAGTAGGTGCACAGGTTGTGTTCTCCTCAATCCCTGCAATACCAGGGGTGAATACTGGATGGAACAGGAACACTGGCCTGATTACTACATGACTTAGAGGGTGGTGCTGTTGGGGGAAATCTGGTGATTTTGACTATCAGGTAGTTTACACGGCACTAAGCCTGTTCATGACAGGTGGGTCCACCTGTCTGAAAGGGGAAAAAGGATTATAACTCATGACTCAGGGACTGATTGAGAGGGCTTTAAACTATGTTTGAAGAGAGGAAGGGATACAGCCAAGCTTAGTAAGATGACCCAGAGGGTGTCATGCCAGTCTTGGAGGTGAAATGAATCAGCTGAAGTGCACCTACAGCAATGCAAACATAAAAGGTAGCAGATTGGGCCCCCTTGTTATTTTTTTTCTCTCTTTTTCTCTGACTCTCTTCCTTATGTCTGTTTCTCCTCTCTTTCTCTTTCATTTTCTTTGTTTGCCCCAGCTCTGGACCATCCACACAGCAGGACCAACACAGGATCTAAGGACTGGTGACATTTGCTTTCTTCCCTTTCTTTGCCTGGGCAAAGCACAGCTATCAAGTTCTACTCTCTGCTCGATATTGAACTCTGTTGTGGTAGTGGAGAGCTTGTGTAATGGTGTATTGTGGCTTGAGAGCCAGCCACTTTGAGGAGTTTGTTGCTGGAATTGAGAACTCACCGAAGTGTACTATACAAAATTTAGGGCTTGTTTGACTCCAGTTTGTGGAAGTCTATTTTATACATTTAAAATCTGATTATTTAACACCTTTTCAGTTTAAATAATGGACTGACTGATGGAGTTACGGTGACTGTACAATAAAATCATAAGATTCCCTGACATGTATCCAGTATTTGTCTTTGTTCAGCCTGACAAGCATTTATAATGAACATCATGGCCCCTGCCTGTGGGTTGTGACGCTGCCGAGAAACTGCTCACAGCAAGAAGTGCCACAGACAAAATTACCTGCACAGTGATGATTTAATGTATAGCTCTACATATTCACTTTTCTCCCTAAAATAAAAATGTTTTGTCGTGATTGATCAAGCACTACTTTCTTTTTTTGTCATCTATAGAGTGATATTTTTTCACAATAACTAAGAGTTTAAAACATTGATAAATATGAGGAGATTCAGAGGATCTGGAGAAATGAGTGAGAAGCAGGATACTTATCAACATCTCTCAGAATGGATCTTACTTTTCAGATCTTATTAACAGTATTTTTGATTGTGTATATAATTGGTAGTCTGAAAACACTGCGTAAGTTATTTATGTTATTTAAGATTTAAATATTTTCAATCAGAGTTTAAATTAATTATTTTCTTTCCTGGTAGCTGTTCTTCTCTCTCAATATCTATGTCTTTACAGTTTATTTAAAATTAAAGGGGTTATCAAGGCTTACTGCGAGTGACAGTGTCATCTAAGAAGAAAGGAAGAGAAAAAATAGAAAGGTTCCATCAAAGTAGGTACTTTGAGAAACGCTTCTGACAAGACCCAGACTGAAGCTGACAGCAGCTGTATTATGCAATCAATTTATGTAACGATGTAAAGAAATCTTCAAGAGGAGGTGAAGGTGGTTTTGAATTTTTTTTTTATTCTGAAACATCTGTGGATAGGATTTCACTGCTAGGCACAGGCAAAGCTTTTATGTTGCAACACAAGAAACTGAAGATATGTCTGCAAAAGCTAAACAATTTCTCAGGAAAATTAATTTGATGTTTTGCTCCGCAGTATACATTAAAAAGTAAGAGCAATCAGTGAATATGCTGGCTGATACTTTCCATGGATAACAGATGTGTGCTGCATGCACCCTTCAGGTCAAAATCAGTAAGGGGAAAATGCTTTCTCTCCAGGTTTTCTTTTGCTATTGCTTTTCCTCTGAAGTGATGAGAGTAAACCCATTCAAACAGTGTCCTGGCAGCAGTTTGACATTTTAAAAGATCAAAAAGTACTATATTAGATATCTAGGGAGCCCCCAGACTGCAATAACACCAAAAAGGAAAGTAATAAAGTAAGAAGCAAGCATATGGCCTGCAGTTGCATTTCTTGCTATTGATTCTGAAACTGCTGAAGTGGAACTTCTTTATCAGCAGCTACATAATCAGCAAGTCAAAGCAATGTTTCTCTGTCTGAAATACAGTAAAACCACTGTGTCAATTTAATCAAAAGATATCAGTTAGAGAAACCTGGAAAATTACATGACATTACACACTGATGGATGTAAGATCCTTGAGGTCTTAAAATCAAACTGCCAAGAAATGCCTGAAAACACGCTGATCTTTGAATTATTAGACCCACATGTCATCTCTTAGAGCTTCCTAACATGTAGAGGAAACACTTATATTGCTATACTCTTTGAAAAATAATGATTTGTACATTCAGAAGTGAACCAGTCCCACTGACTGCACACCAGCTGATGTTGCAATGTCTATGTATCCTATTTATTGCTTTTGGTGTGATTTCCATAACCGATGTCACTTCAGTATATTCACAAGAATAATTTGAGACAATTAATAAATCTATAAAGCCTTTCTACTACAGACCTTGCTTACTTCCAAGTTGTACAGAAGACTGGATGCAGTTTGAGAGGTTCTCTTTACTTCTTCCAGGGAGGTTTGACCTCCAAGACAAACGTTTTAACAGATTATAACAGGAGCAAATTAGCCCAAAGTAAATCTAAGATTGGGGGAACAAAAAACCTGCATTTAACAGTATATTTAATTATGCCATTTCAGTGTGCAAGACACTTTGGATTTGCATTATTTTATGTGTAGAAGAAAGAGAAATTAGTGTTCAGGACAAGATGTTTTCATTTACTCATTTTTTTCAAGCAAATTCATTATAGGAGGATTTTTTATCTTCTGGCTCAATTTAATTTGGGTTTTGCTATATCATTTTAACAGGATTGTTTTAAGTGACAGTAATTTCTTAGACATATTGAGTATAAAGCCACACCTGAAGAAATGCTTTTGCAACTTTTAGAACTAATCAGAATTCATACTTGAAAAATCAAATTTGCAAAAACAGGAGAAAAAATCTTTCATTCATCTTTATTAAAATCCTCGTTTAATCTGTTAGAAAAACAACACAACATTCAAACTTAGTTTATTTTATGGATTTGAGGAAACTGCTGCATCTTCTGCATAGAAAATCATATATAGAATGAGATCATCGGTTGGTGTTAGACTTTATTGAACTTTACAGACTGCAATATATTAAGTCATTATCTCACTGTATGACTGTAAAATCCATTTGTATGTCCTAGACTGATTTTCCATAAAACTTATTGGGAGTTTAGAGAGGAACTCATTTGGCTCCTATAGACTACATCTATAGTGGCAAGTAAAGCAGATTGGCAGAAGCAAAAATATAGTGTAATGTGTTGTCCTGAGAAATCTACACTGGATACCATTCTTATTTAATTTATTTATGTATGTATTAATTTGTTTAAATCAGAAATAGCATTGGATTTTCTACAGACTCAATATTCACTTGTGTCTGGATATGCTCCTGGATGTCTTCCATCTCAAACACATACAGAAGAAATTCAGCTCATGAGCACGACATTCATTTCATTAGGAGAGCAAAGTAAGTGGTAAGATAAAGAGATTTTTTCGAAACCACAACCCTATGACTTACCAAAATAGTAGAAAAATGTAGCTGCTCATAATGGAGTTCCAACGTGATGTGAAATTTGTCATTAGAGAATAACTGGGAAAATAAGAAGCTACTTTTTGATATAAAGGAAATAAAACCAGACAAAATGGTGGTGTCCATGCCTGTTTAAGTGCCATTGCCCCTGTTTAATACTTGTTTGTGCTTCTTCCACTCCCATAGTCCTTTAAGAATGGTCGTGGTGTGTTTTGTCTTTAGACATCATCCAAACTTTGGTGTTTTGTTAAAATGTGTAATCTGGATTTAACAAAAACAGCCTTGTTGCTTTTCTCTTCCAACAACCTCTAGAGTGTTTGCATCTGACGTTGGACACAGATTCCTAGCACTTCAGTAGTTCTTGCATATTCACATGTCCTCTTTAATGCTTATGCTTATGGGTTTTGTTTCTTTGTTTGTTTGCTTTTTTCTTCCGGAAAGTACTTGTCAAAAAACAGTTACCTTGTTGAACAATTTAAGCCTTTCTTGCTATTAATTGGTGTCTCTGTATAATAGTCACACGTGCATATATTTTCTTACACATGTGCATAAACACATATTTAATAGTGGCCATGTGGACACAACATAATTTGTGCCTAATATACGTGCATATAATAATTCAGACTCTGTATATGGAAACGTGAAAACCTCTGTCACACTGAAGTTTAAGAATTATGGGGGAATCTATATCTTTAGTGCCCTTCAGTGGTTTAATGTTTTTTAGTGTTATATTTAGAACGCTGTGATTACCATGAAGCTGTACATGATGCTGTCTGTATGAGAAAAGTCCTGTCAATGTCTGAGATTATTAACTTAGGCAAAAGCCTCAGCTTTACTGTGTCCTTTCTTTCCAGCTACAAGTACATATATATCAACCTAAGTGCCTTGTTAAATCTTTTCATAATCATGAGCTATGTGAGGGAAGGAAAGTTCTAGATCAGTGTTGTGATATTATAAGGAGATTTTAATTCATAATGTATTCTAAGTATCAATAATAGTAGGCCATAGAATTATTTATGCCCTTCTTAATTGCAAGCTTGGAGACCAATGACTCAGAGTCACAAAACTCTCAGAGATATAAGGAAGATCCAAGCTGTACAGTGCTTGCCCTTGAAAAATATTCTGCATCTTCTGAGTCACAGCACTATTTGCAAAGAGTTTTGCACTGAATATACTGACATAATGATTGCAGCAGCAGATTATAAATAGCTGTATTTATACATAGCTCTAAACTAAAAGAGCAGGAGCTTGCTTGAGACATTTTTAGTACGAATTTTCCCCCACTCTTTAATTTATTCCTTTCTCCATTATGCTTCAGAGCAACCTGGGCTGGAAGCCTTAAAACTTATGACTCCTCAACATGAAAACAGACAGTTCTTAATCACATTTTAGGTGTTGTGGTTTTCAGAGAGAGGAGCGGCAGCTGTACGCATGGCCTGTTTCCTTAGCAACAGAGCAAGGGGAGCTCAGGAGACTCCACTGGAGGGAGCCTGAGATGCTCACGTGTTGCTTTCAGTATCTCCCTCCACCTGTCACAGCCTACGAGAGGACCAAAATCAAAACCAGCTTGCTAAGGAAAGGTTCAGTATATACGATTTAATACTACTCCATACCAAATGTGTGATAGATGAATACTAAATTTGCTTGGTTAAGCATTCAATGGTCAGGAGGGGGCAGAAAAAAAATGTGACAAACACGTATGCTAAGCTCTCTCAGCTATGCCAGTTAAATTTTCTCATAAATTTTACAGTGTTTCCTTAAAATACATGCTCACAGTGAAGATACTGAATAAAATCTCCCTAGTTTCAAGGAAAAAAAATACTCATTGTTTCCATTTTCCATATGGCCCAATTTGAGGAGCCATAGTACATTCAGTTTTCCCTTGAACATGCAAATACTTTGTCTAATCTTCATGGTACTTAATAGAAGGATATCTTAAATGTAACATATTAATTTAAGTGGAAGTGTTAAATAAATAAACAAATATCCCAACCACATTCCTTCCCCAAGGTTTTAAAACACTTTACATTAGATTAATCTCATCTGGGTGCACAGCTGTGACATTATAAGAGGATGTAATTCTACTCTCCATTTACAATAAGAAGAAAATATATTTCTGATTTTTGATTCCATCTCCTCCACCCATGGAGCAGTGTGACCCCATAGCAGCAATGGCCTGGGGGAGTCTGAGGCAAGGTCTTTCTCTCTAAAATGTTAATTGGACTGACTAAGGTTCTGGTTCCATACACATGGTATTTTCTGCTTTTTGGACATAGCAGGATTTTGAGCAGGTCAGTAAGCTGAGTCATCCTCTCAATAGAGCCCTTAGTTCCTTTCTCCCCTTAGAGGGAAACCTAACACAAATAATTTTTAAACTGAGGTTTCACTACTCCTTCCCTGACACATCTTATGATCTTTTTGGCATCCATGGATGTGCCAAAGGTATTTTGTTGGTTCCAGGTGCAGCCTCAGATTAAACACCCACTGGCCGCCACCCCACCCCTCAATAAAAAAATCACAAAATGCAGCATTGTTGGATAATAGAGAGCAAAAAATCCGTCATCTGTCTCCTACCCCCATCTCTTTAAAATGCAAAGAAAAGTGGAGAATTGCAGCCTGTTTAAATCCTCCTTTTTCTACCCAATAGGTGCTAGAGGTCCTGTGTGCCATCCCAACCATTCCTTCTCCATGGTCATTAATGTTCTCAACCATAGGAACAGGCAGAGCTTTAGCTTGGATCAAATGTGTGTGTGTGTGTGTGCAGCATTAGCAAGTGTGTGAAAGAACAAGCTTGGAGATAAAACATCCCAACCCATGGAGGAAAGTACAAGGAAGAGAAGGTCTCAGGGAAAAAAGAGCAGGGAGAAGGTCTCATAAATTGCTTTCTAATCTCTGTGACTGTGACTACATGTTCTCCAAAAAAGACAGACCAGTTCATTTTAGGATAACAGAGCTCTGAAGTGCTGTCAAAGCACAAACCAAGTCATCTTCCCAGCATGATCAGCATGGTCATACACTGCATTCTTCCACCTCATGGCTTACCAAGCCAGCATACTAAAACTGAATATTCATGCTTGCAAATGAATACTTCTGTCCATATTTTAGAGGGAATAATTTGGTTTGTTTTTACATAGTTGAAGTGATGGCCTACTGTAATTCCTTGTGTGTATGCTTATACTGTGATATTAGATGTGATATATATACATATGTATTTTTTTTAATAAAAGCAAAATATTCATGGTGACAACAGAAAAAGAAGTGCTTTCAGTTTCAGAAGAATTTCAGTTCACTTTCATTTTAATAATCCGAAATTGGATGTTGTTTTTCCTTCTTCCCATCTCTAGGTCTGTTGCACTGGCTTTTGGAAACTTGACAAAACACAAAGCAAATTTTCGTTCTTCTTACTCTTCAATTCTGTTGACATAAGAGTCAATAGATTTTGAGTAAGTGTAAAATATGTTTCAGGAGTTTCTTTTCTGTCTTCTAGTATTTATGTTAAATTCCAACTGAATTTTTGGTAGTTTCAGGCTTTCAATACCTTCATTTATAACAGAAATAATGACTGTTAATTTGCTATACAGAAAAATGAATGCTTCAAAGCCTCAATCTTGTGAGATTAATTAAAATGAATGAGTAGAAGGAACACAAAGCAGAGCTATGTTTGCTTGCTTGTCAGTGCTAAGATAATAAAGGAGGGACAGGGATGCTACCAAAAAAATCTGGATTATATCAGTCTTTGGATAGAAGTTGAGGACACTATGTCATTTAAACATTAAGATATTATTAAGGGATTGAAATCATATTACTTAAATGCAAACATGCCAATATTTGCAAAAAATCATGTGCAAGTCTGGTCAATCTGTGGACTCATTTGTGTCCCAGCTGCAGAATATAATTTTCAAAGGTGCTCTTCTGTCAAAAGAACCCACCACATGCTATGTGTTCAGGGAGACAATTTTCTAATTCTCTGCTATTCTTAGGCTTTTAAACTAGTTTAGCTGTTCTACACTTTCATCATGTTGTGTTCCATATGTTTCTTTATTTCATGTATTAGGACATATAATGGCCTTATGATGGCTTGAAAATCTCTACTTTTACCACAATTGCTGTTACTGAATTGCTGCCTAAAATGAAAGAAATTTTGCCTTCTCTATAAGTGAACAGTTCTGTTGGGTTTTTCTTTTTTCTTTATATCAGAGGTTAATAAAATTATATAAATCATTCTGCAGTATGATTGATAGATAAAATAACTACAGCTAGGTAGCATTGATACAGACCTGAAGAAAGGCTTTTTATGAAGAACTTACCCTTCTCTAGAGTGTTTTAAATACAAAGGCTAGAAATAAGAGAATGTTTTCATTACTATCCCCTTGAAATAGCTGGATATGTTAGCTATAGGGCAACCTAATTAGTATTAACAATAAGAAGAGGTAGAAATTCAGAGGGATTTCTTTCTGCAGATTGGTTGTCTACCCAGAGGCAGGAGGAACAAATAAAAGAATAAATGCTTTAGATAAATTTTTATGACTAATTTTTAGTGCTTTGATTAAATCAAGTAAGCAGGTTTTACATAAACACATAAATTCTGTAGTTTTAGTTGAATATTAATCACTTCTTGTTTTAATCTACTGTCTAATGATGTTATGAAGGCTTAAAGAGCTGGCACATACCCCCATTAAGGTGTTTGCAATGAAGTCACACATAAAATCACTCCTCTCTTCTATTACTTCCACGTGAGACCAATGTGGATTCAATTAATTCACGTTTATAAAGCATTTTCATATCCTTGGATGAATTGCACAATAGAAATACCAGGTGGTAGTGTTAAATAGCAGAATTTCACCCAAAAAATAGTAACCTATTATATTTTATTTTAAATAGTTGAGATTGTATTATTTATATAAGTTATTTACTATGAATAGAATGGGAAAATGCTATTATAACAACTCTTAAAAGTTTGTATGCTGATTCCTTAGTAGAGGAATGCTTTGATTAGAAGGGACCTTAAAGATCCTATAGTTTCAATGCCAGCACCATGAGCAGGGATGATACCCGTTAGATCACGTTCAAAACCTCATCCAAACTGGCCTTAAGTGGTTCCAGAGATCAGTAATCCATGACTTGTCTGGACAACCTGTTCCTGTGCCTCACTGCCCTCTGAGTAAAGAATTTCTTCCTAACACCTGACCCAAATTTCCTTCAGTTTAAAAAGTTTCCTCCTTGTCCTATAATTATGTGTCAGTGTAAAAATTCACTCTCTCTCTTTTTTTATAAGCCCCCTACAAGTACTGAAAGGCCACAAAAAGGTCTCTCTGGAGCCTTCTCTTCTCCACGTTGAACAAATCCAGGTCTCGAAATGCTTTTGCAAGAGAGGTGATCCAGCCCTTTGATCATCTTTTGGCCCTCCTCTAGACTAGCTCTAACAGGTCCACATCTTTCTTGTGTTGTGGACTCCAGACCTAGGTACTTCAGGTGATAAATAGAATGTACTTTAACAAGAAATTTATTTGTTATGGTTTCTGCAAAGGTTTTAAGGTTTTAGAGTACCAAATTTTATTGTACTAAACAGTCTGATACTGGATTAGTACTCTGCAGTAATTTATTGCTACAAACCTTCATGACACTGAGACTCATTAACTCCCACTGACATTGGTGAGAAATGAAACTTCTCAGATCCGTACAGAATTTTGATTGAATTTCAAGTATCTAAGGAGGAAAAAACATTGAAAGCCTGTCATTTACCACACAAGGCTTGCTAAATGAAAAGTGTGATGATTTCTTAGGCCATCTAATTTGCTTATGTATGTTGTATCTTGATGATCATTTTGTGTGCCCACAAATCTTTTTCAGACTTTCCATTTTCTCAGGCGGGTTTCCTTTCCTATTTTGATGGGCAAATACCATGACTCTGGCTCATTATAAGGCCTCATAAGCAGCTCTCCTGAGCAGCATACCTTATTTTGTACAGTTTATTTATGACCATCTCCCTGGTGATGTCCATACTTCTGGATGACGTTTTCTTTAACACCTGAATTGTCTTCTTGACTCCATGTCTAAAAGGTAAGACACCACTTGTGTGATACTTTATGCCATTATTGTAATTTTAATTGCAGGGACTGTCTGATGACTGGATGAGCAATACCAAAATTCTTTCTACTTGCTTGGAAAATATTATAGTTCTGCTAAGATTTTCCCAGCTTATAAATGAGATGTCATTGTCAGATCAGAACACTTCCCAGCTGTCGAAATATTTTCTGTACTACCTCATATAATGACTTTTCTGCATTTTCTTATGATTTTCTAGTGTCTAGGAAGAAGAAATCCTGCTGTATAATACTTAATAATCATGATGTAGGACATTCATGCTTTGTACAACTGAAACAATTTTCTACTTTATATTTTCTTTGATATGCTAAGCCAATTGATTCAGTGAAATAGCTTTAACAGATACTCCATCTTTAAATTGTCTTGAGCATATTTAATTTTACTATAACGTATTTCTACTAAGAGTAGTCTTATTAATATTAAGGAGTGGGTGTTTGCAGGAATGTGGAATAACTCTCCCGCAATGCTTAGAGAATAGGAGGAGAAAATATCTTCAGCCTACAGCAGTTTCAGATTAAATGTTGGACTTTTCCTGCATTCCAAAACAAAACCATTTTGAAGTGTGTTTTTTGACAAATGATCCTACAGATTTCCCACCCACAGATGCTTAAATGCACAGAGGCAGCTACTCTGTAGCTTGGAAAAATACTATGAAATAAAGTCAGAACTAAAAGCATTACCTGGATTTGAGTGTGAAAATGCCTCCATTTGATAAAGAGATCAACATGGTACTTGATGTAAAATCTGTACAGAGGTCATGCATTGTGCCTTCTCTGACCCATGCTCTCTGATATCTTACATCTGAACAAGTCTATGTGCATGAGTAAATCCTCACTCCAACAGGACTTTGGTATTATGTTGTCTTGGGTATCTCTGCATTGGAAAATGCCCTGTCTTTTTAAATTTCTTCCTCTATTTCCATCCCCAGGTTGCCTTAGAAAAAGTACAAGATGTTGCTAATGAAAAACATTGTGTAATTGATATTGGAAACTAAAATTATTCTATCACTGAAATACATAAAGAAAAAGCTAGAGACAAGAAACCATACCATTTCTTACATCGTGAGATTATATCATGTGATTTACTGCTTGGTAATGCTGTGGCAGCACGTGTGTAGATGAAGGGTTATGAGTTAGAGTTCATGACATTTTGTTCTAATTCAGTTATTTATATGAAAACGAAAATAAATCTTTACTAAATTAAAACAACCACGTGCAATAAGAAAAAATAAATGCTGTAAAAGAAACCATTGGTTGGAAATACTTCATGGTGGGAAATACTTCTCAGTTTGTATTCAGATTCAGTGTGTTTGTAGGTTGTCCTGTACTCAACACTTTTATCATATCAAAAATTCTCTTGACTGTGTGTCAGACGTAGAAAATAGTTTCCAAAGTAATTTCCTCTAGATGTAACCACTGCCTTCAACAGAAGTAAAAGTACTTATAGAACACCTGAAAGTCTTTTAACACCTGATAGGAACAAATCACATCAGAAAATATCTGAAAAATATTATCACAGGTTTTCTATTTTCACTGCCTACTGAAGCTCAATTTCTAAACTGCATTTTTCACTTCTATAGATAGCTTTTGAGGGTCACATTTACAATGAATTGCAACTTAGTGTGTAAATGTGCCACAGAAATAAAGGCTGGGATCACACAGTATTTCTGTTTATGCTCTCTTCTTTCAACTACAGTTCAGCTCGAGTAGACACATCTTTGTCAAGGCAAAATCTCAACACTTGTGTGCTGCATGCAACAGCAATGATAACATGACAACACCCTCCAGTCTTGAACTAATGAGCCAAAAAATCTAAACTATCCTGCTCTATCCTAATCAATTGCACTTGCTTCCAGCATTATCAAATAATTAAAATCTCTTATTTCCCTTTCCCATTTTCCTGAGGAAACCTGTATAGAAACTTGTTTTGATAGGAATATAAGTGATGAGAATTTGGTTTTCATTTTTCAAATCAACATAAGCCTTCTCAAACTGCTGAACAGATGACTTGTGTTGTATTTAGTATACTGAAGGTGTGTTGCATCAGGCATGATGTAATATATTTACTGGAGATGAAGTAATTTCTAAATTTATCCACCTAATGTCTGTACCTGTAGGTTATATCTGAGTGGTTTTGTTAATTTTTAATGATTTGATTAACCAAAAATAATCTATCCATCTAATCTAGACAATATACTGAAAATCAACCTGATTACACGTAGATAACCAGCATACATTTGCAAGAGCCATGTATTCTGCACACCTCCCCCCAGCCACCCTCCCAACTGTAATCTCACAGTGGTACCCTGTCTCATTATCTTCAGTCACATCTGTTGACACTTACATTCCAAAAATAAAAAATACTTCAACAGTGGAGGAAAAGAAGGTTTAGATTATGGATATTACAGCAGGTGCTGGGAAGCCCACTGAGAGAAAACAGTGTCAAACCTCTACAACATGAACACACAGCTTGCTGTTGCTTTGAGTAAAGGCAATTTTATGGCAAAGCAAGGGCACAGGGGAACACATTCAGGAACAAATAAGTAGAAGGGAAACAGAAGACAAAATAACACAGGCAACCTAAAAAGTAGGAAAATGGCCAAATGTGCATTTTTACCATCTGGCCAAGAGCAAGGTGCCTGATGCCTTTCTTTACACATGGGATATTGGCAAAATGAAAAATGCACATACTGTTTCGTGCAGTAAGTATAAAATACAGTTCCATTGTTCAGGGCTTTAACATCACAGAAGGGAAAAGATAAGTGATTCTTAATTCTACCTGCAGTCGGTCAGATAGAAGCTGACTGATTTAGTAAAAAAAAACTTTCTAAGCCTCTTGAAATGCACAAATATGTTGGTGTTATTTGTGTGTTTCTTATAGACAGCAGGCTGATGAAAAGTACATTGCAAATAGAGAAGACCCCCAACTTCTAGTGTAAAATAGCTTAAATTATGTTTGAAACAACTGCGACCAGGGGATAAATACTGTGCACATGTACAGAAAGCTCAAAAAGGAAAATCTGGGAAAGAGTCAATCTCAGTCCAGAGACTTGAGGAGGTCCTCACAGTAGCTATTACCAGGCACATGAAGGTCTGGAAAAAGGCAGTAAGTATTTACCAAGGGGAAACTGCTTGACCAACTTGACTGCTTTGTATAATGGAACAGCTTGGTAAGATGAGAAAGAATGAGGGATTTTTGACATGATCTCCCAAAGACATCTTTCTTAGATGAATCAGATGGATGGACTGTAACCTGTAGGAAAAACTAGTTAAATGGACTAGTTCAAAGGATGTTGGTTAATGTCAGTGATCAATAGTGAGTCCCTCCAGACGTGCTATTGGGTGCAATACTATTCAATATCTCTATAAATTACCTTCCTGACAGCAGTAAATGAACTGTCATCTCATTCACAAGTAAAAGCAATCTGAGGGGAGAGCTAGATAGGTGGGTAGGAAAAAGTAGAAGACTGGGCCAACAGAAACCATGTAATGTTCAACAAAAGGAAATGTGTAAGTCTTGCATCTGGGTCAGACTAATCCCTAGTAGTTTGTGGGAGATCTAATCATAGTCTTCCAGGACCTATGCTCTTCATAATGTCCCCAGTGACAGGACAAGAAGCAATAGACCAGAAGTCGCTTGAGGAGAAATGCCTGAAGTGACAGAACCTATATATATTAAAACAAACAAAACACTAACCCACTAAAACAAAACTAGAGGACAATTAAATGTTGTGACAAAATGCCTGGAGAAGTGGTGTAATCTCCCTCACCTGAAAGATTTAAGAATTTGCTTGATGAAGTCATGGATAACCTCACCAAAGTTCCTGTTTTGAACAGAAGGCTAGTTCAGTTGATCTGCAGGGGTCCCTTTCAAATCTGACTTTTGTGAAATTCTGCCATTCTGTGCTTCTGGTGAGGCAACAACTAAAATGACAGGTATTGAGATAAGGCATCCAATTCTTCCTTCTCACATCTCTAAATCTGGCATCAAGAGCCCCCCACAAACATCCTGTATCATGCACTATCAATCTAACACTGAGATGTTTCCTTTTCCTCCTCATTCTGTAAAACATCAACTACTGAAATTATGAAATTTTAAGTCAAAATTCTTTTTTAACCTATAAAGTCTCAAGTCCTTCCTCTTGGCAGACTTTTATCAAACATGTATTACATGCCATGCTGTAGATGTCTGTCACTGTGATTATCATTATGGATCACCAGCAGGGAAGGAACCTAGGGCATTTGGTGCTGAATTTTTTTTTTTTTTTCCCCTGAAGATTTCTTTATTTAAATTTTAGCAGCATCTTCAAATTATTGTCTCAAGAAGCTTGAATCCTCTCTAGGCCAGTTTCTAGCTAAACATGTTTTGTTATGCTCACCGAGCAGCATATCATGCTCAGACTTTATTAAAATATGTATTACTTATTTTATTCTAAAACAGTTCTTTCAGTCTTATGTATACAATATTAACTACTGGTTTTTTTTTTCTGGGTGAGGGGTTTTCTTGGTTTTTTGTTGTTGTTGTTGTTGGTTAGTTGGTTGGTTGTGGGTTTTTTGGAGTTTTTTTCTTTTTTGAGGGGGGGTGAGGGGGATCAATTTTTATTTTATTTTTCAGAGAGAGTTTACATTTCAAAGTACACATCTCAGAATTCATACAAACTGATTTTATATAATAATTGTGGGCAGCAATATGTTTCATCTTTATTTACAACCTCAGTTTCATAGCAACTAATATAACTCAAAGGAGAAATACTGTAAGAATACTAAAAGCAGATTAAAAGGAAGAGCAAAACTAAAGATATAAATGAAATAAACAGTACTATGAGATACTCTAAAGGCTTTATTATTGCTTCTGGATATGTCAATGTTACTATGGGAACTTCAGCTTTTGCTTTTGACATGATTCAACTGTATCAAGTGCTGACTGAAAAATGAAAAGATTAACAGCAAAAAAAGAAATTTGGATTCTTTTTTCTTTAAAAAGTAAAAATTCCTCTTCATTTTATGTCATCCAGCAGATTGAAAAAAGAATGTGGAGAAACTAGAGAAAGAATTAGAAATTCTGTCTCTCATGTCACATAGGATTCATTGTCAAAGAAAACAAGTCATAGAGTTTATGTAAACTTAATTTCAATGGTTAAAAGATTTTAAATTATCCAGTGGGTGTATTGTTAACATGGATCTATTAATCACATAAAATAAAGTCCGCAGAATCTGCACTTAAAGCTGAAAGTCTTCATCTTTTTTGGAAATACCTTGCACGGAAGAAAGGCCAAAATTGAAACACTACCTTTCAGCAGTAGCACAAATCAGAATATTATGACCCCTAAGCCAGCTTCTGGATGCTTTATCTATGTGAAGACACCGTTGTATTTGCAGCACTATATATTTATATCTGAGAATTTTTGAAGATGGGATCTAAGATGTGTACCATCCAAGATGCACTTACTGTGCCTCACAGTCACAGCTCCTTCCACTCTTATTCCCTTTATGGATAGTCCTTTCTCTAGTCTGTGCAGTGACAGGAACATAATATGCCTACCATGGATAGACTTTTCACTGCTTCTGATAAGAGTTGTCAGGCTGTGTGTAGTAGTGGCTGGGAGAAAAGGCTATTTCCTCAACAGTAGATGGCAACTGCATCTGCACAACATCGCAGCTGCAGAAAGCTGGTGTTCTGATCAGGGTTAAATGAGTTAGTATATTGCTTGAACAGCTTTTTTTAAGGAAAGATAAGGTGGAGTTCAGAGGTTCATCAGACAGTCAACACTGTGTTGATATCTAAATGAGATTAAGGAGGTTTTATTCAAGAAATAGTCAATTTGCCTGTGTAAATGTAGATACAAAACAGACCTGCTTCTTTCAACTTTGACCAAGTTCTGATTTATGTACCAAACCTAACATTTCACTACCCACAGATTTGCTAAAGTACCTACTACTCCTCATCCCATCCTTTTATTAGGAAAATGAACACAGACACATATATGTGAAGACAGAGCATCAGAATCTCTGTACTATTATGATGAAATTGATGCAATGCTGACATACAGGTGAACCTTCCTTTTAATTTAGTTGAAAAGCTTGATCTAATGTTTATTTCCTGTATGTTGTGATAGACTGCAAAAATGATTAAGAAACTCAATTGAGCCAGACTGACAAACACCTCATCAAATTAATGACTTATTTTCCTTAGTACTGTCCCAAATATTTCCCAGCTAGATTTAGATCTAAAGTGTGCAAGGGAGTCTGAATCTGTCCACAACACTGTCAAGCAATTAAATTATACTTTACTACTTACAGAGTTGTTTCTTATTAGTTCTTATGCAACTCCCTTGAAAATGTTATTTTTGAGTCTTATTTCTCTAGAGCTACTGCCGATGCCATCTGCTGTGGCCAGATCAGAGGATGAAACATACTAACGTCAGTGTCTCTTTTTGTCATTTCTCCAGAGACCAAGACTCTCTTCTCACTCAGATTTCACAGCCCGTATTCTTCTAGAGTTTATGTAGTATCTGACCCTTCCATGTCAGTAACATACTTTTCCACATCACTGGACTGACATACACTCTGTAATGAATTGATGATGGTTACGAGCTTGGTTAAACAATAGAAACCACACAAACCTTTAGTAAGCAATTGCTGCTGCAGAGTAACATACAGTACTTTCTACCAGAAACAGAGAAACATTTTTCTGACTGATTGGAAAAGCTCTGAGAGAAAAATCCGAAGGCCTGTCACATCTGCACATATTCTTCCTTAATTGTTCATGTACAGTTTAACATCTACGTGTATCTTCCAGCGCCTCAGTGAGCAGAGCTAGAGTAAATTGGTTAACTCTGTCCCTTTTTAAGCAGAATAGCACACTTGAGATTTTTTTGCAAAAGGAAATAGTGCCGTTTATGTAAGACTTCTTATCATAGCAAACTAAATGTATTCTCCAAATTCTTTCATACAATAAAATTGCTGCCTATGTGATTGTCCTTTTGTGCAAAATTGAGTTTCACATTTGCTACTGTAGGAATCTTGCTGATAAGGTAGTGGCTGTGCTCAAAACCTTTCTGTGCTGTGTTTATATTATAAAACTGCCTTTTCATGGTATTTATAGAAATCTAGAGTTCCAAACTCAAATCAGTAGAAAAGCATCTTTTCCTGTCAAAAAGTCTGGACTGGAGCATGTTTCACAGTCTACAATGCCTTGTCACTCTCTGAACTCACAGAAAATGCTAAGGAGTTTCTCATGTATAGGCAACTGTGAAGTAGAAATGGAATGTTTCCTCAAGGAGTGTCTAGGAAAAGACACGTAGAGCTGAAGCACAGCTTTTGAAAAGGTTGTTTACAGAAAAATGGAGGATGTCTTCTGTTGCAAATATCCTCTAAATATGAATAATATAGCTTACAGGATTGCAACTACAGGATTCCATTAAATTTTCTAATTAATTACAAACCCAAAATAACATTTAAAGTGATTTTTCCTTGAGGTTTATTCCCTATTGCATCTTCCTTTTTTCTTTAAAGAAATTTAAATTATGCTTCTGTTTTTCTTTCTCAAGTTTATTTCAGACAATTCATAAACACTGTACAGCACAAAAATGTTGTACAATCAGTGTACAGCACCTGCTGATACCAATCCCCATTTGGGTCTTTACAATAATCAAATATTTGCTACAGTGTCACTGGCATATCCCTTCTGGTGGGTTTTGAATGGATATGGCAAGGCGTGATTGCATAAAGGCATGGATTTTATATAGGCATTTTATCACGTGGACACTACCCTGCATTTAAAGAATCTCCACAGACTCAAATAAATCTACTTTATGAGATGCAAAGGGATAATCTAAGGAAGAATATATGATACATAGCCAGCTGAGTATTGGTATGTCTTGACTTCAGAAGTAATCCTATCAAACTCAGCAGATTTGCCATGTCTGTCCGTGTATAGGGCTGGTGCTCTTAAAAAGCTACTAGGAAAGTATTCCTTATGTTTTGTCACAGTCAAAAAGAATAATCTTCTTGTCTAGGATACTTGAGATAAATAATAACAAAAGATCCTGCCATTTGAATAAAATTTGACGCTCTAATTATAGATAATCATAAAGCAAGGAGCCAGACAGCTATCTGTGTAAGGAACTTTCACTATCTCTAGTATTAGTCACTTTTTTTTCCCCCTCAGTGCAAGAACCTGCATTAATTCACACAAATCCACAGCACTGTGGGCATTCTTAGCAAGGAGGATTGAAGTAGATTTCCATGTTTTCACAGACCATACTTAGACTATGTATTTGAAGTTCTTTAATGAAGGGAGTTAATAAGGTTAGTAGAAAAAAGGAAAATGACAGCATTTTCTGATGAATCATCCAGAGACAGAGACTAATAGAGATGCTCTAAATTTCTCTCTGGAAAAGATTGGTTTTCTCTGTTGAACAGGTAAGAAAGCAAGGAGTGCCCTCTAGAAGGCACCCTGTGCCACTGCTACTGAGTGGAGTTTAGCATGGTGACTGCGGACCAAACATTCATTTAAAAAATCACACTCTTCCTCACAAGATAAAGACAATTTTTGTGGAAAATGGAATCATCGATTACATTGAAGTATTGGAGTTGGAATAGGACTCAGTAAATCTTGGTTATATACACCAAAACAACTCATTGCATTCTGACAAACCAAAGACAATTTCAATATAAATATATCAAAAAGCAGGGAGTGGGGAGAGGCAGCACTGATCTTCTGCACAGCATAGGGAAAGTTAGGGACAAAAATATGTGAGAAACCAAAACAGTAGGCAATATAGACAGGGACGCACTGAAAGAATTGACCCTGGTTCTAAAATATTAAAAAAAACAAAACAAAACAAAACAAAAAAAAACCTAAAAGAAAAAAATAAAATTTAAAAAATACTGTATAGTAAAATATTTGTGCATTTTGAATTGAAGAAAATCAATTACAGGGAAGTGTTGCTAGCCCATGTAGGTTTGGTCCTGATTCTTCATTCACATAACATGCATGACTGAAAATAAATGATGCAAAGAAGATGTACCCTGCTATTACAAAAAGGAATTATCTTTTGATGTTGCTTTTGTTGAAGGTTTTAGTCAAAAAATTTTCTGTAGGAGTAATGTATATGTAAGTAATCTCATCATTTTAGTGTTTATGACAGAAAGCTGTCATGCAAGCAGCATTTTCAGTGTACACTTTATTTGAAACTACTTGGTTATCATGATGTAAAAAATATTCAGTGGTCAAAACATAGAATGTGCATAAATCTAGGGTTTTGTATTTGGGTCAAGCATTTTATGTTTATTGGCTTAGAAAATCCCAAATTGACTGCAGATTCATTTTTCACTTTTCTCTTTTTGAAGGGAACTTTGATGTTAGCTTAAATTGCTGTAACTAGGAAGCAGAGATACAGTCTGAAGTAATGGTGCCAATATTCAGAAGACAGCTAATAGTTCATGTCACTGGCTTTTGCAATAATCATATTGTTTGACGATCTAATGGATCAATTTCAAGCATAAAATACCAAGGACCAGTAATCAAATTTTCTAGTTTTAGGACTACTGGCTTTTGATTAAAAAAAAAAAATCTGACCTATGTAATAAGTAGTTTAACCCTTGCCAAAAGTCTTCCTCCTTACATTCGATCAAGGAAAAAAAAAAAGGAAGGACAAACAATTTAGAATTAGTGACATATTATGTCAATAAGTTGTAGATTATCATTCAAGTTATTCTCTCCATATGCCACTGCAGCCCTCTTAATTTTACTGGCATTGGAATGGTGAAGGTGAAGGCATGGAAGAAATGATGGACAGTGGTGAAGTAGTGAAGTAATAGGAGTTCAACTTGCCAACATCTACAATGATATATGGCTTTAAGAACTGTAGGTATGATATTAGTCAGAGTTACTGACTGAACAGAGTTACTCTGACTAATATCATACCTTCCAGACATTTTTAAATAATCATAAAATACAAACATACTTTTGATGACTTTCTGCAAATGCACTGATAATATAGAAATCCCGGACAAATAAGGACCAGAGGTAGGATTAATCTGAGCAGACATCTTAAATCTATATCTATGTGTGTCATTCTGTGTTCTCTTTGCTGCCAGTGGAAAGGTCACGTCTCAGCCTATTTTCTCAGCAAAAAAAAAAGAAACTTTTTCTAATAAAAAGCTGAAAATTTGAAAACAAAATATATTTGTTTCTCTGCATCAGCTATAGAGGAAGTCAAAAGTGGTTATCTTAGATATGAAATCACTGTAGATGTCTAAAGAGGGGTGGAATCTAAGTACCTTCAACATGTATGAATCCATTTCTGATTTTGTATTACTTTGGCTATGTACATGCACATCTTAATTTTGTTATGAAACAATTGCTGACAAAATTTATTACTTTAAACTGCCTACCTGGTTTACATTTAAAATTTTATTTTAAATCACTTTTAAAAGTTTCTACTAAAGTCTTCCACGTAAATGATTACTTATAATTCTTCATGTCTTCCTCTCTTGCTTCTTTCAACCCCAAATTATAAAACTACTATTTCCTTGAATTTTTGGGGATTTCTAAGAAACATGAAATTTTTAAAGATATCTTTGTCTTTCAGTTATGTTGATCTATGGAATTAAGTATGATAACGACTCTCATTGTTTTGACTTCAGAACTTAGAAGTTGCTGTAGGCACTTGCATTTCTGTAACATAAAGTTATCTTGACTGAGGGGATGGACAGACAAAAGCATAGGAATAAAAGGGAAGTGGCACACAATTTTAGGTTTTTTTCTTATTTATTCAGGCATGACTTAAAGTCTTTTAAACTTTCTTTTGCTACAAAAGAATAAAAACCCCCTAGTATACACAACTTATATAAAAACATATTTAAAAGAAAATAATGGTGGCTTGCTTCTAGAAATAAAGCATAGATGAAAATAGACTTTACCGTCACTGTACACACTTAACACAGTTTTTCTTCTGGAATTTTTTTTAAAGAAAAGAAGTCATTATCCACATTAGTATTCTGTATTGCTCTGTCACAGGGCAGATGTTAACCTGCATGCTTCATTGCATTGTGAACAATGTGACTCATGCAATTGCTTTCATGATGTGGAAATGCTTGCTATGTAGAAATATAAACACATAGCATTTCCCAAAATTTTACAGTAACATTCTTCTTCATAAGTAGCAACATTTTTAACTTATTTTTCTTCCATTCCATCACTGTTCCATTTTCTACACACCACTACATCTATTTCACTAAATTCAGCCTAGGATCCTATGTCTAGGTCTTAAAATTATTCCTATATCTTTTCTTACTAAAAAGTGAAAAAGTTTTGATTTGTGTTATGGTTATCCTTCATTAAATCAGGTTAATATTTATATTTTTCTTAGTAAGCATAGAGAACTACAATAACCTCACTGTAAAGCAGAGTTATATGTCAGCTGAATGCTTATAGCCTAGAAGTGTCTTTTTTCCCCCTCTGACTAGAAAGAATATATATATATGAAGTAGATAGGTAGATGCATGTAAATTTGGATGTGCAATGTCCTGGTTTTAAGTCTTTCCCTATTACTTGACAAGAGGAAGAAGCAATCAAGGGGAAAAAAAGAAAATATTAACTACATAATGGTATATATAGAAAGCCTGCTGCCCTTCTCAGTCATCTGAAATGAAGAATGAGCTCAAACCATGAACAAGATCAGTGTTCAGTTATGCTCTGAGAACACACAAAAGACAGAAATAAGGTTTATTTCCTCACAGACAAGATTTACCTTTACAATAAAATCTTCAGCCTATAATACTCCATCAAAATGCAAACTCCCTTGCAAAGGAAGAGCTAGGTACTAATCTGCTAAAGCAACGCAGCATGAACTGTACTTCAAGTACAACAGTGCCACTTATTTTCCTGCAGAATATCAAAAACACTCACAAAGCCATCTCTGCAGGGAACTGCTGTTTCATTTTTCTGCGAGCTGACAACATGCATCCGGACAAGATACTCTCTTATAAGTAATGTGGGAATTCGATGAATATGTGAATACAAAAGGAGTAACGGGCTGATTTGCACACGCTCAGCTAAGTTATGAAAATACCTACTACATGAGGAATACATACTATGCAAACGACATTTGACTTATACAGGAGGCTTCATGTATTTCTGAATTAGAATGGGGTAAAGATAAGGATTTTATAAGGCTGATCAGAACATTTCTAGAGTACAAAGGCTCTTGAATTTTTGTGCAGTATCTCCCTCTGGTAAAAATGCAAGTACTGAAGATTGTAATTAGGACAAGGACCTAAAAGATGAGACAGAATGCTGAGTAAAGCATTGGATTTCCATTCCAGAGACAAAATGAAGGCGAAGTATGTACCCAGATCTCAGATACAGGAAGTGATTTTTTTTTTTTTTTCATAACATGGATGATAGTAAGAAAATAGATATATTTCAAGAATTATCAACTTTCTGAGTTCACTCTGACAAAACTAGGATTTTCTAGCTGTTGGCCCTGGTAGGAAATGTGATCTTCACTTATAATCAGTTTTCAATTTCTACATTATTCAGTTTAATTATGAAATGCCTGTCACAAGAGCATGTTTATAAAGACAGATTTAAAACTTTTTTTTTGTCTATATTTTTCATTTTCAGTGCTAAACAAATTGATATGATGCATTCTTAAAGGACATTTTGATATTTTTAGGTACTAAAGCCTCCTTACATTTCGCATAAAACACCTATACAAGTGTTAGAGTTAAAAAAAAAAACAACAAAAGTTTTAAACACTGAACCTGAATCCACTTGGACAGAACCTTTAATTGATACAGTGAAAAAAGAAAATCAAATCAATGATGTGAAAAGGCAGTTTCAAAGTCCTAGACATCTCACATCGAAATGTTCTAAAAATAGAATTGGAAAAGAATGGTGCAGATACCCAAGACTGGACAGGAAATCAGGGCATATGCTTTTAATAAAGTGTCAACATTTTTCCAGAGCTGAACAAGCTTGATTTTACAGCAGAGAAGATAATCAATTAATAAATGGGGTTACAAAAGCAGTTCAGGGCACAGAACAATGGATCTTTAGTCTAGAGATGGGGTAGCCGAGAAAAAAAAGAAACAAGCCTTTTCATTAGACCTAGATTTCAAAGTTGTCATGGACAATAGCATGCGAATGACCTGCACTTTAATGTCATGAAGTGCTGGGCTATAGCCATGTAGAAATTCTTTCCCCAGAATTCTGTATGAGGATTTGATTAGTATTTCTTGGGGAACAGAGCGAGCAGCAAATAGCATGAGAATTCACCATCACTTACGTCCCCATTCAGAATCTACACAATATGTTTTAACAATTTACAGTTGCCTAATTATATATTTAGCCACTTTTTCCTACCATGAATGATGATTTAGATTAAGGATTGCAAAAACACTGTATGTTAGGAAGTTCAGTCACAAACCACTAATGATTTCATGACCTAGATCCTTTTAAATATTCAAGCAGTCATATTATAATGTGTATAAAATAAGTCAGGGGTTTTTTTACAGTGCTTAAGATTTTAATTATTTGAATCTTTTCACATTTTTTAAAGTCCACTGATTTCAATAGAAATATGAATCTAGTGTAACTGGGAGAAAAATGACATTTCTTGGATCAGAAAATTATGTCATATTGAGTAATTCTACCTATTTGAGTAATGGTAGAAAAAAATGTAAAATATCAGAATCACATAATAAAATTAGAGTAGATTTTCATTCTAAATTAGTGGAAGTCAATGATCCAAAAAGGAAAAAGGTAGAAGACACATAAGGACATTTGAAAAATCCAGGGTCAGGTGTTGTGTTGGCTATGTGGCACTATATTAAGGTATGTGACTGCAACTGATCATAGATGGAATCCCATATGAAGTGGCAAAATTTCCATGTTACGCTTCTATTACTGACCACCATCTTCAGCTATCCTTGCACAAAGGTATGGCTGTGGCATAAGTTATCCTTTCAGTTGTGGCTGCTAGTGTCGTTTCTTTGAGCCATTGCAGTTATATTAGAGTTTGCAGTTACAATATAGTACCTTCATAGTAACATTCTAGCAGTGGTATAATAATTTCTCATAGAGTTCTAAATGAGGTAAGTGTTTACACTGGACTGGCCTTAATCAAACAAATCAAACTTAATAAAAAGGACAAGAGTTTCCATGCAATACTCCAGAGCGCATGGTGTGACTCTTGCAGATGGTGCTGTGTAGGTCCAGGAGCTGAACTCGATGTTCCTTGAGGATCCCTTCCAACTCAACTTTTTCCGTGATTCTGTGAAGTAGAAATGTCAAACAACTCGCAATTCTTTTAGGCAGCAGACCTTTAATAGAAAATTCAAAACTATGAGTACTGTCAGAATCTAAATCTTCAGTATTTCAAAGAGGATCAGTTGTGAATGATAAAAGGCAGATATTAAAGTAGTTGTGTAATCTTTTTTTGTTGTTTTATACAGCTGTATTAGATAAATATACCTAATATATAGATAATAATTCTTAAACTGCAGAATGTGACTGAGGCATATCTAAATAAGGAATTATATCATAATTTTGAGATATCTTAAAATTTTTTGTAATAGTAAGCTAAGTACTGTGTGCTGACACAATTAGAAAGGAATCTAATAGATGCAGATTCATGTTAATATTTTTTTACAACAGGTTCTCATTAATTTTGGGAGGACTTAATACAGCTGCATATCCCAGTTGTCTGAACTTCAGGACTGCTACATTTCCTTTGCTATTCTTCACTTTTCTCTTGATTGTCATATCTTTATGAGATTTATAATATGATATGGATTTTTGGCTTTCAGTTTGTAATGAAAACATTTATTCTTGTCTAGTTGGATGTTGAGACCTGTGTGGTTTGGCAGAGACATTGGTTTGAATAGATTTAATCAGGTTTAACCAGTCAGCTTCCTTTTGTTAACAAGAAAAATCTGTGAAAATTAAGAAGTCATATAAATTTTAAATGGTGTATACTAGAAGCAGTAACTTTCACATAATTATCATAAAAAATAAAACCGTTTGTGTAAAAGTGCTCTTAGATTTTTGCATGATTTTTCATTAGTTTAGCTCAGAACTATCATGCAAACCTATTCTCTTAGAGCACCTTGTGCTGCATTTTGACATTTAAAAGACGAATATCATAGAGGGATGTCAGTTTTCTAAAGCAAATATACTTCTGTCTGTGGAATGGTACCTGCTAATTAAAGACAAGTTTCAGTAGAATAAGAAATATTAGTCAAGCTTTTAAAGGTTTTCATTATAGAACATGTCCTATTGTATGCACCTTAGATACACTGCTGAGCACGGGTGTATACTACTGCTGTTATAGGGCGTCATGGGTAGGCACATATCTCTGGTGTTGATAAGTGTTATCCTCATAAGGAGGAATTCTGTATGCAGATGTTCCTTTTTGTTACTGTTTTGAGGTAACAGAGCAGAAGCAGAAAATATCAGTTAATGCCTGTTAAGAGTTGAACAAGCACATGGTTAGAAATTCATAGGGAAAGCATTCATCATGCTGGAGGATAGCATTTTGATTTGCATATCATAGTTTATTTACAGTTCAGGAAATATGAGTTCTGTTCTGAGGAAACTTTTAGGAAAAACTGTAATTCAGAGGAACCTGCTAGGTATTTTTTTCTCTTCTGTGGCAAAACCAGTAATATGCCACATAGAGACTTCCTTAATTCTTACTTGTAGAATGATAGAGATGTCTGAATTCCAAATGTGGAGGCCGGTGGGCCTGCTGGACAAGGAATGCCTAGGTTCCTTCCAGCTTCCTCCAGAATGCTCTGTTCTGTTATGTTAATGTACCCCAGTTCTCCTCCCTGGTTGGCTCCGTTGGCAACTACACCCCTTGTTACCTGATACACCCTCAGAGTTTCTCCCAGTGTGTTGCTCGGATTTGTCTGAGACCTGGCTCGAGTACGGACGCCATTAAAATCTCTCCTGTAGAACCCCATGCGAAGGCCTCTCCTGCTCGTTCCTCGTTGGACTGTTTCACCAGCTATCCGGTGTGTGTGTACATGTGTGTGCAAGTGTGCTGGCTGCACCGAGAGGCTTCCTTAGAGGCGCTTTTGGGAAGGTCGTGGTGTTTCACTATCCAGGTACACCGCGACATCCAAACACATCTTTTTTCCTTGTATCTTGCTTAAAAACCTATTTACACAACTGGATTAAAAAAAAACCATTTTGTATTAATATGGAGCTTCTCAATGAACCTTTAGATGTGGATCCTGATTCATTTTTTTATTTGTAAATTTGAAAGAATTTCTTCTCATGAGGAATTTTCGTCTTTGACACAGTAAAAGATCTATCACTGTAACATACAGTATGGGTCAGACTAATAAAAATTTATTTAAAATAGGAGTTTGGAAATTATATCTTAAACACATATTACTCAGAGTAGTAAAAATATTAAAAAACAGATTAAAGTGTAAATCCTTTAGTATAATACCTTATTCTGTATATGCACAATATTAACATGTACTTCATAGAGCTGCATAAATCAGTACATGGCTCAGAAATAAAGTCTTACTTGCAGTGACAGATACATAACAAAGCTGGACTTGTGGGAGGTGGCAAGTTGAGTTAACTAGTTTTAGTTCTGTTTAGATACATCTGACAGATTGAGACCATACTTTTTATACTTTAGTTGTAAAGGTCCCTTTTACCACAAGGCTTTTGACTCTGTTCTTAACAGTCAGCACAGGCAGTTCTGAAAAAGAAGAAAACCAGAGCAAACATGTTCATAGTCTCCATTACGGCCTTTAAATGGCTTTATGTTCTATTAGAATCAAGGAGGTTGCTGATGCATCAGAAGGTATTTTGTTGTGATGTGTTCTACTGTAATGGAGAAAAGGCTGAGCAACTTCTGGAAAAGGGAGTAATGGGTACAAAGAATAGAGTAACCAAGTTAGTACTGCTCTTTTCTTTGTTTAATGTTTACACTGGTGTTGATACTGTTGCCCAATTACTCTAGACATCTATGGTGATACCTCTTCTTGTGCCTGATAATTCAGTATTTCAGAAATACCATTGATTACTGCATTATGGCAGGTGACATTTTCTAAGGGAATAATGCTTTAAAACTGTAAGTATATTTGCCATATATAGCACTACCACTATGATCAGGAGCACCTCTGTCACTAGCAGTTCAAAAAAAGTTAGGTGTTTTTGTCTCTGTGGTATGAGTAAGGATTCAGGAATGAGTCCCTGTCAGTCTTTTGCACTTTGCAGTTCGCACATGTAAAGGGAAAGGGCTTGGCTGCTGGAAAGAATCCAGCCTGTGGGGACTCCGACCGTGTTGGTGCTGATGTGCTCCACACAGCGCATATGTCGGGGGGGGGCAAAAACCTGTCTGTTGGTCCCACATGGGGCGATCTGGTCCAAGGGACCGGCTCAAGCTTTGCTAATGAAAGAATTTGAAAAGTTCACTCCAAAAGCATTTTCCCAAAGCAGTCTCCACCTTCAGCAAACCAGGTAAAGGAGGAAACCAGCCTGGGTCCCCTGACCTTTTCAAGAGACCAGCAACTTCAGACTGCCCCACAATTCTGGTTCTAGTCATGTGTCTCACTTTGAGACAAGTTTAGGGGGAAATGCTCTGGAAGGAATGTCTCCTCCCCAGAAGACAAATTTTCAGCACTCCCTCCCTCACCAATATGAAAGGAATTTTTTGGATGAAAGTGAAAAAA
Source organism: Machaerirhynchus nigripectus (assembly GCA_013397975.1). Lineage (NCBI taxonomy): Eukaryota > Metazoa > Chordata > Aves > Passeriformes > Dicruridae > Machaerirhynchus > Machaerirhynchus nigripectus. The sequence continues at coordinate 149,615 of VZRQ01007125.1, forward strand.
AACTATTTGTTTATTTAACAGGCAGAGTGCTGGCAGGGCAAAGAAAAAAAAATGAGTAATGTCAGATAATAAACCTCCTCGATGCAGAGAAAGCTGGTGGATTTAGAGTTCCCTCTGTAGCTGGCTCAGCCCCTCCCAAGGTCCAAAGCCAGGATGCAGTGTCCCTGCAGCCTCCCTGCTGGTCCATGGGGTCCGATGATCTGGTTCTCGGATCACAGCTAGGCCAAACAGTTCCAGAAGAAGAAGAAGAAGAACAAGAAGTTACTGGAGGATTTTGGTATGCAGGTATGCCAGTATGGGAAAATTTCTTGCCTCAGCTAACGGGCTGGCTAAATGCAGGGAGGTGCTCCCTCGGCTCTGCAGCAGTGAGAACGTGGGGAGTGTGTGTGAGCCCTTGAACACAAACCGCACCAAAGAATTCACTCGGCTTCCCCCCCTTTCCCTCAGACCCAGCTTACAGCTGCGGGACCCATTTCTGGGCAATAAGCAGGTGATAGGGGAATACAGTATTACCATGAAATCACCCCAGGACATCATGCCAAGACTGAAAGAGACAGTAACAATTTTGGGTGACAGGTAGATATGGAATACAGTATCATTTTGGGATACCTATGACACTTGTGGTTTTGGGTGATGATTTTTGTTTGTATGTTCATTTGTTTTCCCCTAACGATTTACAAGATTATGTATTCTTACTTTTAGTCTTATTTGCAAAATATTGCCTCAACAGAGGCAATGTATTAGTTTTTTTTCTTACAAAGTCTTTTCATAATTAGAGAAAGGATTTTAGTTTTAATTTAGGAAATTATCAGATAGTACAGGATGAAAGGAACAGACAACTCCCTCCTCTCATAGAAATCCAGTAATACCACTTAAATACAGCAAGAAACATAACAATTTTTTATTACATTTAATATCAAACATAATACTGTCAACTGTTTCCTTTTTGTTTCTATCATTGTCTTCAAATGGTGTTTGTTGACATTTCAGTAACAAGTCCTATTACATAATTTTTTGTATTGTATGCTAATACACTAATTGTTTTATAAATGCCACTTAGTATGTATTAATCTCATGAACACAGCACATTTATGAAATATGGGTAAAATGTTATGGCACTAGTTTAATTTTGCAGTAATCCCATTTATTAAAATTATATTAAAATCAAATTATAACTGAAAACTGACAAAAATTGTTTTCCTCTTTCTGGATTAGAAGCATGAAGAACACTTGGTGAGTGCCTCCAGGCTTTTGACTGAGGGTTTCTCCATGCCATCGTACAAGTGACCTAACAAAGAGATTAAAGTCATGCTTCTACAGTTTTTCTAGTCTTACGATGTTACATGCTTAACTCTGTAATTACAGGATTTCAAAGGAGTCAGAAGTGCTTAGTACCTTGCTTTAGTACCTTGTTTGTTCTGTAGCCATACAGTTCAAGTGTACTTGCAGAAATATATGCATATTAATGTGGTTTAATATATGACTGAACAAATTCCAAGTAGTGGAAACCTGTCACCTGCCCAGGGCCTCTCCTGCCCCAGGGAGTCCCGTGGATACTGAACCAGCAGCTGCTGCCCTAGCCAAAGCTGCTGAGGAAGAGGATCCTCCCTTGCCTCTCTCTCCTGAAGCAGAGAAAGCATCAGTGTCTCTTGTTCTCAGTCAGGAGGTACCATCAGCAGGGTCACAAAGCTGCTATGGGAACCTGTCCAAAGCCTCTCAGGGCTCTGGGCACAGCAGGGGCTGTGAGTCCACAAGTCCGGGGGCTGCTCAGTACCAGTTCCTGTCTGCTCCACTGCTATTACAGTGCCAGGTATGGCTCTTTGTCAACATGGATCAAGAACTTTCCCAGCAGGGAGATGCTTGTGGCCAAGAGCTTTCCCAATGGGAAGAAGATATGACAGTGCAAGAGATATACCAACAGGAAGAAGTTGTGAGACTGCAAGAAACTTCCCCATGGGGAGCCAGGAGAAGCCGAGAGCTGTACCAATGACAGGTACATGTGACAGTCCATGAATTTTGCCAGTGGTGACATGGGACACATCAAGAGTTATACCAATGGGAAGAAGTAGTAAGAGTCCAGGAGCTGTACAAGTGGGAAGAAGATTATGAGACATACCAAGAACTGCATGAGTGGGAGGAAAATGTGATATTCCAAGAAGTGTCCCAACGGGAAGAAGGTGTGGGAGGGCAGCAGGAGTGTGAATGGGAAGAAGACAAGAGATACCAGGAGCTGTCCCTGTGGAGAGATGTGAGAGTCCCAGAAGATTCCAAACGGGAGGATGTCCAAGAGCCATCCCACTGGGAAGGTACCAAGAACTCTCGCCGTGGGAAGATGATGTGCACTTGCAAATGTCCCAGTGAGAAGACAGGAGAGAGCCAGAATTGTCCCAAGCAAGAGACAGCAGCGACAAGGAGCTGTCCCAAGAACCAGACTACAGAGTCCAAGAGCTGCCCCAGTGAGAAGAAGATCTGAGTGACCAAAAGCTGTTCCAATGGGATGAGGGTATGAGCAGCCAGGAACTGTCCTAAAGAAGATGCGATGTCAGCTCCAAGATCTGGGACAGACCCTTGCGTCCAGTGAGTAATGAGTGAGGAGCCCCAGACTTGTCCCCTGGAGAGGCCGAGGTCTCTCAGCAGCATGGGCACAGAGGTGGCAGCAGAGGCAGCCCATGCCCTGTCCAGAGCCTCCCCTGGCCCAGGGAGTCACACAGACACCGAGCTGGCAGCTGCTGCTCCTGACAGCGCTGCTGGGGATGAGGAGCCCCGAGCATCTCACTCCAGAGGAGGAACATGCAGTAGGTTCTTCTGTCCTCAGTGGGGAGATGACATAAGTAGGGACACAGACCCCACCCACTTACCACAACGCTGTCTGTCTAGCTAGATCCAGCACCAAGCATCATCTGCACAAGACGGGGAAGAAGGCTAGCTTGCAGGGCACACAGAGCTGGTGAGGTCAAGGAGGAATAGACGAGATGCCGGGACTCTCTTGTGGAACAGCAGGAACTTTACTACCACTTCGAAGTCCCAAGAAGAGCCTCGAGGGGCCGTTATAGAGAGATTTACCCCTTACAGAGAGGGTGGGGAAGGCACAAAAACACCAATGGTACAGGTACTCAGTGTTTGAACCTTGGCGGGCAAAGGGTACAGACCAGTGGGGACTACTGTGGGAGGGGAGAAATACTGTGGGCCAACGGGGGGTCAGGGAACCCAGAACCCTCTGGGAGAAAAACCAAATACAGGGGGTGGAAGCGGGGAGACAGCAGTGACTAATAAACTGCCATCATGCATTGCAACACCACCTGTCCCATGCAACAGCCCGGCAAGCTGCACTTGGATCTGAATGTCACCAGTGAGATCCTGAGCAAGGCTCTGCTGGAGATCCAGGCACTGAGCCAGCACCTGGAGGAACAGTATGCCCTGGAGCAACGGATAGCTGTAGGAATGGAAGCAATAGTTGCAGCTGAATGGAAAGAGAGCCCAGTCCCTGCCCTGCAAAGTACCCCCAGCCTCTCTCCTGGCCATCTGGGAGCCCAGGCCCACAGGAGGCAGCCAAATCCCCCAAGAAGCGTCCCTCCCACTTCAGGCTGGCACTGCAGGCACTGCGCACACTGTTCCTCTGTCCCTGCCTGGCGGCACAGCTGGAGGAGTAGCAGAGGCAGAAGACCGACAGCAGGGATTGCTCCCAGAACCTCCCTCTAGTACTGCAACACACACAGTTCTGCCAAAACAAATGGGAGCTGGGGTTAACGAAGAGGAAGAAGATGAAGGAGGAGGCAAAAGGAAGGAGGAGGCAGAAGGAAGGAGGAGAAGACAAGGATGAAGACAAAGATGGAGAAGATAAAGAAGGAAAAGAAGCAAAATTCAAAAATACATAGAAAAAGAGTAATAAGGATAAGAATTTAAAAATACATAGAAGAGGAGGAGTAATGAGAATAAGAAGAATAATTTAAAAATATATAGAAGAAGAGTAATAAGAATAAGAATTCAAAAACACAGAAGAAAAGAAGAGTAGTTAGAATAAGCAAAGAATAAGAAGAATAATTAAAAAATTAACATAAATGAAGAACAATTTAATAAGTAGAATTATCAGATCATTTGTATTTATTGCCTATTGTACACTTATATTACAGTATATTCTATAAAACCATGAATATACAATATGTTGTAATTATGATATATTGTACATTCCCAGGATACTACCAAAGAAAGAACACTGTTCAAACTACTTACGATTTTATATCTTTTCTCATAAAATGTGTAAGGCATAAGAAAAGAGTCTATAGGTTTCATTTCTTATGCCTCGGAGATATTGATGTATTCTCAAACTCAAGTCCCAATAAGTGACCTGAAAGGAGTGACTGCTCAGCCAGCAACACCAGCGTGAGAGTTCCCAGCTGGGTTGGGAACTTCGGGTTTTCCCGTCTCTCTAAAGGCAGACTAAAGCCACCTGTTGAGCCTGGTTGATAGAGAATTGGGCTGGAAGCACTTTTGCACCAGGGCTGTACAGCCTGGACAGCAAAACCATCACAGCCACGCTCTGATGCTGATGATGGCCAGGAAGTCAGGCAGTGTTGGAAAACAAGCATGCGTTTGGCGTGGGAAAGGAGGAACAACTGCTCCTTTGGAGGCTCTATGTGGCTGTAAAGATGTTGTAAAGGCTCTTTTCACCATTTTTGCATTTATTTTGCACCCAGAAATCCACCAGAATGGAACTTCCAGGTGACCTTGTGGCTAAAACCTTGCACCCTCTGCTCCTCTGTCCTCGCAAAGGGCTTGCTCAGCAGAAAGCAGCTGTGGACATCACTTCTGGAGTCCATACAACTAGAATCACAGAATGCTTTGCGTTAGGAGGGACCTTAAGGCTCATCTAGGTCCAGCTGATTATCTTCTGCTCTTGCTCCCTCTCTCTGACAGGTGTTTCCTATTTCTTTCTATCTCTCTATCTCACACTTCTTGTTAAATAAAATTAACTAATGAAAATTTCACATTTGCATCAATAAAAGCCATTTCTGTTCTTCCAGGATAGAGTAGGGCATTAATTCTTTGAACTGATTACTGTTGGGTTTTAAAATAATCTCAGTATAGTAAGATTTAACTCAAATTAAGCTTGATAAAAAGCAAGCTGATCATGTTTTTTTGTTGCTTAGAGTACAATATTTTTATTGATTTCCCCCCAGACTTTTTGATTTTTAATAGTGAAACACTAAAAAACAATAGATACATAAATAAATAAATTCTCTTCGTCTTTAATTAGTCAAGAGTCATATATTTTTCTTCATTTTAATAATAAACCTGTTTTACTCAACTACTGCAACTAAGAGTCATCCATTCTACAATCATCTGCTATAGAAACTGAGACCAAAGAATGGATGGAATATTTTTCCCAGCATCCTTCGCAATTTTTCTATTATTTGTCATTAAGTCCTTTCCTTGTATTCAGTCACCTGACTAGATCTAGTCTTCATCCTCTGATTCTCCCCTGTGCATTCCTTTCTTCTCTTACTTATTCTCCTATCTGCATATTTTTCTTGGATATGGTAATTAAATGCAAAGTCATTGATTCTTTGTTCCTTTGCTGCCACTAGTATTCTGAAAAATCTTTGCAGCCTCCTTACTTAGTGATTCAAACAATTTGTCTTGAAGTATTTTTATTAACACAATAAATTAGCATTTTAAAGTTAATTGAAATAGCTATTTTGAAGGTTGTTTTATAAATCACATTGAAATGAGCAAAAGTTTCACAAATACATTTTCTGAGTAAATGAACATCTATACCTAAATTCTCCAATCTCTCTAAAAACATTTAATATTATATTTTGTTAAAAGGTTTGGGTTTGTTTCTCCAGTTTCATTTCATTATATTTTTTTATTCTTCAATACCGACTGGGGAAAGTAGGAAAAACAAACAACAACAAAAACAACAACAAAAAACAACTGGAAAGAAGAATAAGAAATTAAGAACTGACTAATAATTAAACAAAATATAATACTATTATACTTCCTATTTTAGCTTGAAGATTCGCTGTCAAGAATAAATACTTATGAAAGATAAAGTTGTCATTTTTGTAACAGCTTCATTATGCATTTCATTTGGAACTACTTTTTGTATTCCCTTTTTCATTTATAGCCAAATTAATGAAATCATAAAAGCAAGCTATATAATTTTAAAGAAGCCTTTTAGTAGGAAAAATATTGTTTATTATTACTTAGCTGAGTATTAATAGTTGCTTAAAGAATGCAGTTGCCTGTCTCAAAACACTGTCAAGGCCACAGAATGAACTTGCCATAAGATAAGCCACCACAGTGGGAACTTGAGATAAGCAGAGAAGAGAGGAATTTGCAACATAAATAATAAAATCTGTACCATTGACTTCAGCATACGGTCTCACTGACACCGTAATTCAGGCAGAGGCATTTCCTAACAACTGGATGTTAACAATGTGTGTACATTATTCCTTGTATAAGAAAGACACTTTGAAGAAGAGCAATGGGCATGACAGTAAGACCAGTAATGGTGTACAAGAACAATGCATGAGGAAGGAAAAGAACAAATGGAGGTTTTCAGTCTTCTCAACATGAGAATGGGAGTGTGACAGGCCACAGTGCAAGAAGACAGGAAAAGCATCCAAAGGAGAATAACAGCAATCTCTCAGCTGGAAATGCTAAAAAGATGTCTTAGAGTGATACAGCATGATGCAGAGCTTTAACTGTCTATGTGTACTGCCTAAAACAAAACAGAAAGCTAAAGGGACAGTTTCTTCCCCACAACTGATCTTCAAAATATGCCTCTTGACCAGCCTATGTTCAAGCCACGATTACTATCTGGGTGTGTCAGAAATCCTTTTTTCCAAGAGAGACTTTGTAACAAGTCTGTGGTTAACTAAAAGACTTATTCTTAAGAACAGGCTCAAAGTTCTATTTTGCTGTTCTGCCTTACTATAAAAGCCAGTCTTAAGTGGAAACTTCAGTAATTGTGATTTCTGCCCTTTTTTTCCCCAAATCTTTTTCAAGAATTTGGGTCTGCTAAAAAATTATACAACTTTTGCACTGTTCAAACTAGGGCCTTTTTCATCAGGCTTTCATATGGGGAAAATTTAATTTTGGTAGACACATTATTTGTGCTTCCTCAGTGTCTTGGTTTGAAAGACAGAGTGTCTATTGAGGAAGGCAGGAGCCTCCCTTGGAATGGAAAATGCAACCCCCTTCCCTCTGAATTATTATAGATTTGAAATTGAGGGGCTTCCAGGCAAAGATATGAGGAATGGGAAAAAACATTCTTTTACTAATATATATATATACATGTATATAAGAGAGCAATAATACAGAAGCACCTGTATCAGGGCATCACCTGACACCCTGCTGGGCAGGGTGGTGGTAGCAGTCTGATTAGGTGGTGGCTGCAGTCCTCTTTGAAGTGGTCCTGTTGAAGCAGTGATCTTGTAGAAAAAGTCTGGCTCGCCTTAGAAAATCCAGTGGTGGTTGTGTAGCTCTTGTCCTCTGGGAATCCAGTGGAAAAAGACTGCTTGTGCTGTTCCAAACCCCAGACTATGTCCAGGTGGGCATGCTTGGCTCCTTCCCCCTGGGCGGAGCATCTCACAGTGGGATGGTGAGTCATGGGGCAAGGCACTGATGGGCCCATTAACAGGAGATAGTCCAGAGGGAGGAGGCAGGGAACATTGCTACACCTGGTTTCAGCAGCTGATGAAGATGGTAATAGAATACACTTCAAACCAGGACACTCAGGGTGAGCAATAAATTGACTCAACAGAAACTCATTCTGTAGTACTGAAGAGCTCTCAGTGTGAGGTAACAATCTCAAACAAAGCAAAAACATGACTGATATCCATTCCAGGTGGTCAGTAACCTTATACGCTAAGGTTGTAGAAGGTGTTCTGGACCTGTTTAATACCTATAGAGACCTTTTACTTTGAAAAATAGACATGAAGGAAAAAAATTCCTTTCAAATGTGTGAGGGGGTTTCCCCCAAGTCTTCTTTATGCTAGGCTACTATCAAATCTATCAGCCTCGGAATGGTTTTCATCGTTCAGTATCTATTTAGGAAATGTTAAAACAGAATAATGAAGGAACTGCATATCAGAACCACAATAGTAATACAGAGAATTTAGGAATTTCTGAATCTTTATCTGTTTTAGACATGAGCACACTTGAGCAGTTTTCCTACACCATAACTCTGGAGATAAGTAAGCAGCGTGTAAAATAGCTTACTAAATTAAATACATTTAAATAAGAGCCAGGAAAATATTGTAAGTCTAATCCAAATTATGATGATCCTCACCATAGTTTTGCTAAATTAAAAATAAATAAAAAAGATAAAATATAGATCCAATATTTTAATTCAAAAGAGAATTTTATTTTAAATATAACATTTTATTTTTTTCCCGGATATATTCTGTTGCTTTAAGATTGCTAGTTTCATAGGTTTGTTTTTTTTTTATTTCTGTGTTTTTTCATGGTAGAATTCTAGTATTGTTTCTTAGTACAGGAACTTGTATTCTCTGCATAGTTTCTTTTAGGTTTGCAGGAAATTTTTTTTCTCTACTTTTTTAGTTTTGGCTATAAATCTGCTCCCTGCTGCAAGTAGGTTCCCTTGTCATTTCAAGAATCTCTCACTTTTTTTCTATGTTGTAAGACTCTTTTATTTTGGTCATAGCAAGGTTAAGGAAATAAATGTACAAAATAAAAATTACATATAGGATAAAATTTAGTACTGCATGAACTAAAAGAGAAGAGTTGGTTTTTCAAGTCTACTTTCTTTTCAGCAACACTCTCAAATGCAAGACAAAATTTTCACAAGTGCCAAAAAGTAGTGTGCAGTATCAGTAAGTATTTTTTCATACAGCCAAAAATCTCATTTTTTCCCACAATGCTGTCTTGGAAAGTGGTTTTTCAACCTCTATTCTATTTTAGAGGTAGAAGGAGTGAGGAAGTTCTCTTTCTTTTTAATGCAGAGCAAGAAGATAACCATGGTTCCGACACGTGATTTAGCATCATTTTTGACAGCTCATTGCCTCCATATTCTGAGTCAACTCCCTTGTGCCTTCCTACCATCAGCATTAGAAGTATTCACTGTGCTGAAAATGCCACATATAATTAGTGATAAAAAGTATTTATTTAAAAGAAAAAAGATTAAATAAGGTGAAATTTAGTTAAATTACGTAGGGTTCACTTTGAAATAGAATGAGACAATGATCCCTTCCACACCTACCTTTCTCCCTTTTCCCAAACTTTGACAAAAAATGTTCAGAAAGCTCTTTTTGCTTATAGATAAAATTGTAACACAATGTTCAGCTGCAGTGATTTCTTTTGTTAACAAAAAGTAGTTTTCTCTTGAAGTACAATTTCCTTTTTTACCCAGAACTCAAATTATTACCTCATCTGTTGAGCTATGTCCAGGGGCTTCTTTTATAATTTTCTTGTATTATTTATGCATGAGCCTAAAGCTGAATTTTAATATTTATTCACTATAGGAAGAGCTTGTGTCTCAGTCTGCCAAAGATGAAGTGCAGAACACAATATGAAGCAAGGATCAGCGATGAAGGAAAAGAACAAGATGACGTAGGGAACTAATTGTTATGGATTAATTCTTCTGGTGTAAAGAAATGCCTCAATACTTGATTATGGTACTCATACACGTTTCTACTGAAATTAATAGAAAAAATTGTGGAGAAGTATATTTTATTTCAATAATATTCCAGTGTCTGACTCTCCCAACACCATCTAACTTTAAGGCATTAAAAATTCCATCTTTCTGCTGAGGCTTAAAGTTCACTAAACATTTAATGCTAACCTTGTCATCATGTTCAGAAGAATCTGGTTTTAGAGGGTGGGAGGAAAGTGAAAACACACATGTCCCTCCTAAACTGAAAGTCATATTTAGATAAACAGATACTCTTCTAAGTTCTTGGAGGGGTCTAGTCGTGCTCAGAGTGTTATTAAGAAAATCCAAATAAAATTAGATCACTGCTAATGTCTAATCATGGTTCTCTTCAGCCCATTGCTTTAATCATGAGGATACTCTGATTTTTCAAAAAATTACAAAATTTTTATTTGGTTCAGTACAAAACCCATAGTAACCAAACTTAAGAGTTTTCCTTGCAAAAAGAAATTTTATTTTTAATTCCCCAGGGCAAATCATAAATCACCATCTGATTGTAGAGGAACATCATGAATATTTCCAGAAACAAAACATATAGTCGGCCTAGTAAACTGACTGTGAAAATATAGATCTGGGAATAAAATGAGGAAATTGAGTTTTGAAAACCTCCGAAACTTCTTTCTTTTGCATTATTGAATCAGAAGAGACTAAGTCTATTCACAGTTCTATTTTCCTTTTACAAAAACATCTGAAATTAATTTTTAATGGATTTGCAATTTGTCTTCAGGCTGAAATGCAGACAAAATTAATTAACTTCAATGAAAACTTCAGCTTGCAAAATATTATAAGATTGTTCAAAAAATCCTATACAAAACTGTCAAGTTTCTGCGATGTATTATCAACACACTAAACTTTTAAAATCATAGGTAACCTAACCATTTGCTCTGAGTTAGCAACACAAAATCAATCACGAATATTGCAGGTATTATGATGACAGCTCTGCACTAAGACATGATCAAAGTCCTGTATTTTGAAAACATAATGTAAAAAGTGGGATATTACTGATGCTTCTAGAGCCAAATATCTCTTATAATATTATAGAATTAGATGTTTCTTCCATAGCTGATAGACTAGACTAGCAAAAAGTACTGTGGCTTTGATTTGTGGCTGAACATATTTATTTTGACATAAATTGCAATGGACTTCTGAGATTTATTGGTAAAGATTACAGTTTATACTGGTTTGATGCAGTTTCCCGTTTTTCCATTAACAGTAAGAATATATGGATGAAGAACTGCAAGAGTACATGGATGAAGAAAATGTGTACTGCAAGAAAATTAGTTTTCATATTTTTATTGCTTTCTTTTTTTTTTACTTCTTATAATTTCTGCAATTTGATAAGATTTATAAGTCTGAATTTAAATTAGATTTTATTTTCTGCACACAAAATTGGAAAAAAAAGGAAATTTTTAGGAAAATGAGAATTATTGAAAGAGTGTGAAAGGATGTTGTGGGTGCATAGGAGTTGCCTCTTCCAATAGTTGGTGAAATACTACTGAGGGGGTCTTTTTTCTTGCTTTTTTGCTTTGCAAATGTGAAAAACATAAGAGTAACAGAAAGGAATGTTCTGTAGAAATGAAAAATCTGCCTCTGGAATGCCACTGAAGGAGGGAACTAAGAAAAGTTTGGAGAATCTGCCTAAATGGAAATCTAAAATCGGATAAAAATATTACTACTTATTCATTTCAGTCTCAGAAGTGTTTTGCCAACTGGTGATGGTAACACATTTCTAAATATTCTAAAGCCATGCACTTTTAATCCCCAGAGATGTAATAATCTATGTGTAGGCAAATCCCTCTAACTGGGATATTTTGGAGACCATGTAGTCAGTGAGTTATGGGACAGGATTTTAACAGGGTTTGTTTTCTTCTTTTGATTATCAAAAGATGCAAAAAAAAAGGAAATGTTAGTTTTCATAGACAATTTATATGGCAGTATGGATATTTTCATTTTTTAATTTATTAATTGAATAAATGTATTTAACTTGATTATTTGCTCCCCAGGTTCTGAAAACATCTTTATTTCATGCAGTAGTAGCTAATATGACAGAACATTCTCTGACAGAAAATGTATGGGACAATGACAAATGTGAGTATGGGACAATAATATCAATTCAGCAATTGCTCTTTGATGGTTGGACCAAAAATTAAAAAAAAAAAAAAACTAGCACAGGGTCTTGTGACTAAATTCTGGTCTAATTCCTTTGGGGCAGTACTATTTTGTTTTCAACATTCAGAATTTTGTCCAAGATTAATTACAATCTCATCAGAAAAAAATATTTTTGCAGTAGTGAATTTGGAATTTATTCCCCCTCCTTCCATCCTCAGTGTTAACAGGACATAAGGGGAAACTGAAGGTACAATGTGATGAATAACGTATTAAACCTATTAAGTTTATCAATGTCTTTAAATGTCTTACTGTATTGAAATTTTCAATAGTGATTTCCAATAGTGGGAGTCACAAGTAATCCTTTCCATCTTTCTGAAATGATAATCTTGTGGCAGAGAGTGCAAATAGCTTAGTGTATTTGGTCAAGGTCAGTGGAAAAAGTAACTGCCATAGTGTTAGTGTGGATTTCTTTCTGAGATGCCTTGTGGCACTGGTGGCTGCTAGGAGGACTTCATGCCTGCCTGTACTTCATTTCAGCTGCTAATACTGATCTGACAGTTCTTGACCTGTGGGTAATATGTGGTCCATCATCTCCTTACTTTTCTTAGTCCATTTCTACTCTTTTTCTTCCTTTTTTTTTAACCGGGGAGCCTTCTATCATATATCTTATTTCAATGGAAATAGAATACTGCTGTAAGTGTGGCAGATTATCCTTTCATACATTTTACCTCTATTCAGTTTTAAATCCCTCTAGCCTGTCCACAAGGTAAAACTGAATCTTTTTAAAATGAGATTTTGTTGAAACATCCTGATTAAACAAAAAACTTTGCAGGTTGATGTTAGTTTCCAAACTAATCCCATATAAAGGATTAAAAAAAAATGGGGAATAGAATAGTTAATTTATTTTATCCTAATAAAAATCTGGTTTGATTGAAACCCAATTTGGGAAAATTATAAGGAAGCCAAAACTCTGGAAATTCCATCTCTCTACTTTGGCATACAGATACTCAGGTCGTATGGAAACGCCTGTTTCAAGGCAGTATGTGTACCCTTCTGGCAGTGCTGGACTCTCACTGGGCAGAAGGAGCCTGAGGTTAGGGGAGCTGATAGGCTCATCTCGCCAGCTTTGTGTATTTGCATTTAAGCCATGCATACCTATGTTTGCGTGACACACTCTCAGACAAGGTCAAATGAAAAATAGACGTCATAGGACGTGAGACTTCTAATTTTTTTAAAATATACCTTTTGATTATTATCAGTGTTGGTCAGTGACTGTTGACTACATCTCTGTTAGTTATAGAGCTTAAGAGCTGAGTTTAAGCACCCAGAACACATGTAGTCTCCTATTCTGTAATGTCCAGTCCTAATGTCCAAATTATAGAATGGTTTGGGTTGAAAGGGACATTTAACAGTCATCTTGTCCAACCTCCCCACCATAGGCAGGGACAATTTTCACTAGTTCAAATTGCTCAGAGCCCTATCCAACCTGACTTTGAACACTTTCAATGACAGAACATCCCCAGCTTCTCTGGGAAACTTGTTCCAATGTCTCACCACTCAGTAAACAACTTTTTTCTTACATCGAATCAAAATCCACCCTCTTTCAGGTTCAAACCATTGTCCCTGTCACTACAGGCCCTGGTAAAAGGTCTGTCCACGTCTTTCCTGTTAACCGCCTTTAAACACTGAAAGGTCACCATAAAGCCTCCCCTGAGCCTTCTCTTCTTCAGGCTGAACAATGCCAACTCTCTCAGTCAGCCTGACTTCATAGGAGAGGTTCCAGCTCTCTATTTTTTGTGGTTTTCCTCTGGACCCTCTTTTACAGGTCCACGTCTCTCTTGTGCTGGGGAACCCAGATCCAGATACACCACTCCAGCTGAGGTCTCACAAGGGGAGAGTGTAGGGGCAGAGTCATCTTCCTTGACCTACTGGACACGCTGCTTTTGGTGCAGCCCAGGACACCACTGTTTTTCTGGGCTGAAAGGGCACTTTACCACCACATGATCAGTTTTCTTCCACCAGTACCCTCAGATACTGGAACAGCTGCATTCTATTCATTCATCCCCCAGGCAGATTTGACACCAAGGATTGCTCTGACTCAGGTGCGAGACCTTGCAGTTGGCCCGGTTGAACATCACTGATGTTCACACAGGCACATTACTCAAGCTTGTCATGGTTCTTCTGGATGTCTCCTCTTCCCTCCAGCAAATCAGCTGCACCAGTCAGATTGGTGTCATCTGCACACTTGCAGTCCATTCCGCTGTCTAAGTTACTGATAAAGATATCAGAGTAAGAACCTCAGAGGGACACCACTTGCTACTGATCTTCATTTGGGAATTGAGTTGTAGACTGAAACTTTGGATGCAGCCAACCAGATTTTTCCTTACCCATCAATTATTGCCTCCATCAAAACCTTCTATCTCCAATTCAGCAGAAAGAACATGTATCAAAGGCCTTAGAGAAGTCCAGGTAGATGACATCCATAGCCCTTCCCTTGTCCACTGATGCAGTCACTACTTCACAGAAGGCCACTAAATTAGCCAGGTAAATCTAGAACCCAGCCTTTCACCTTTTTGTTTTGGTCTGTTCTTTTTAAAAAGCTTATACACCAGCAGAAAAATACTTGACATAAAATCCTGTAACATATTTTCCATGCAGCGACTTATTATTTTTTATTTTGGTTTTATGAGGTTGATGAAAATACGGTAAAATATATTACTTTTCCAGAAATATAAATAGAAGAACTTTGTTACCTTAATAAAACTGGGGTTTTTTTTCACATGGATAAAGTTATTTGATTTTAAAACACATAAAGACACAATCTTCGTGTAAATGTGAAAGAGCATGTAGGAGTTATAGACCTATACTACTTACAGACAGTGTAAATAGACAAGAAGAAAATCTGCTTAATTTCCTTCTCCTCATATTAGATGAACCGAGAAGAAATTGAATTATAATTAATGAAAACTGATTTCTTACAAGCAATATAATTTTATATCAGTCATTCATGTTATGAGGTGCATATATTAAAACCAACCAAAACTATGCAGCAAGAAACTTTATTCCCAGTGTACGTATCTTTTACACTTATATGCTAATTTAAGAGTTCTGTGAACTGCTTATTGCTCAATTAGTGAACAATTGTAACTTAAATGAGTTAAATGTTATTTTGTTTGCATGAAGAAATCTTTAATAATGATTAATAGAGTTTTAATCAAGTACAAGTTGAGAGTCAAATATGCCACGATTGAAACAGAATGACTTGAATGTTCTTCCAAAAATTAAAAAGGAGTTTTCTCTTTCTACAATGAAAAAAAAAAAAAAAAAAAAAAAAAAAAAAAAAAAAAAAAAA